>JAGXJF010003169.1:0-275336 GCA_019208055.1 Stipa capillata | reverse complement strand
GTGTCGGATCGTTCTACCTTGGTGCGTACGGCGCAGGTACCGTGTCACCGGGCGGACGAGTCCTTCGGTCCTTGGCGACTTCGCGTTCCCCTAATCATATGCTATTCCGGGTCCGTGACAGATTAATATGTGGATCAGAGCATATGTTTATTATGAATATGTGAATCAGAGCATAAGTCAATGAGCATAGGATTAATCATGAGTATATGAATCAGAGCAAGCAGACTAATCAGAGCAAAAACAGTCTAGACCTATGCTTCAGAGCATTGAACATATGCATCATAGCAACACACTTGGCACACTGAAATATTTCAGCATCAGAGTAAAGTGAGCAAGACAAGACTTAGTATTAATTGTAATCAAGGCAGAAAAAATCAGAAATAGAACAAGCCTTGAGTACCCAGAAAATAATTTCTTTCTCCCCTTCCTCTATTCTCTCCCTCTTACAAATCTCTCCCCTCTTTGAATGAAACTCTCCCCCTATGTCTCCCCCTATGTATGAATCTCTCCCCCTTTGACACTAAAACACCAGAAAGGGGTGAGGAAGGACACATTTCAGAGCTTGGACTTTAACAGCTGGAGAACTTCTGACATTTGAGCCTGCAACTGATCAACCTTTGATTGCAGGACTGGAGACTTCTGATCTGAGCTAAAAAGTTCTCTCGGCGTAGAGCGGCAAACTGTGTGGCATCACTTTGTTATGATAAGCTCTGGCTGCTGCTTGAGACATCAGAGAGGAGGACAGAGTGCCATCTGCAGCCACCTGTGTTACAGATACTAACTCAGCTGGGTCAGGTGTGGGAGTATCAGCGGTGACATCGGTGGGGACTTGGACTGAAGGCATAGGCACGGAGGGAGCAGGCGCTTGAGGAGCTGTTGGAGCAGCTGTGTCACCGGGAGCTGACACCGCTGGTTCAGGGGACTCGCCAAACAAAGCTGGAACAGCAACCTCATCAGGATGGTCATCAGCCTGAGGCCTGAGCTGGGTCTTGATGGTCTTTACTGTCATGTCCAAAGTTGGGAATCCAGAAGACCTATTCTCTGAAGGATCATGTACATGATGTACGACCCATACCTCAGCTTAGCTTTCTTGTCCTTCTGTACAGCATCTATCTCATGGAATATATATCTGGCCACATCAAAATGAATGTTCTTTGCTATGTGCACCAGCACCTGCCATACTGAATTGTAAACTGCATCTGTATTTCTTCCTTTGGGCTGGAGGGTGACATGAAGAATCTTTACAAGATACTTTGTTGTGATTGTGATCCCCTTGAAGTACACATGATCTGAAGGGGCATTGGCAGGGAATGTAAAATTCCTTGGATAGAATTTTCTTCTATCAGCGTTGGAGACAGGCTCTAGCTTGAACAAATTTGGCATACCAGGCTCGATAGGTGCATGAAACAAGCTGTTGAATTCTGGAGCTGTGATTGAGAGCAGCTGGCCTCTTATCTTCCATAGCATGACATCTTGATTTTCTTGATCTACCCAGATAGTGGCATAGAATTCCTTAATGATTTCTGGGTCATAATCTAGTTGAAGATTGCATATGAACTCCAGACTTGAGGCTTGATGAGAGATTAAAGACTCCTCAGTCTGGAATCAGTTAGAGCAGACCAGTCTATGGCCTTGCAATCTACAAATCCCTTGGGAAGCAAGGATTTCATGGTAGAGACCCCTTTGAAGATTAGTATGAAATCTGGGGTCTGAGCAAGATGCATCTTGAAACTCCTTGTCTTCATTGAAATATGGGCAAGCTGACCTCATTCTTATGAAAGCACTGGTGCTCATGGAGGCAACTTTGCTTCTTGATTTCTGGGGATCACTTTGGGTAGCTTCTTGGCCACAGCTCGGGAGATGAACTTCATTGATTCGCCTCAGTCCTCAAGGCATGAGAGAAGATGTAATAATACTTAGTTTCCAGATCTTCTTCTCCAACTGAGAGACTGGGTGAGCTATCTGCTTGTTCAGCCTCTGCCTCCTCTTCCTCTTCTTCGTCAGCTAATTCTGTACTTGGAGAAGATCTCTCGGCTTGGTAATCTTCATCTGAATCAGTTCTAGCTTCTTTCGGCCTGGGAGGGGTAACAGACACACCTCTGCCATCATCTGATGAGCTCTCAGAGCTTTCTTCTTGCTCAGTTGACTGACTTGCCTGTGCCACAGGTGATGACACAGGTGCTTGAACTGAAGGGGCTGGGTCAGCTGGCGGTGGCACAGGTGATTTAGACAGGTGTGGCTTTTGGGCCTGAGCTTCTTTTGCCTGTGACACAGTTGGTTGAGACAGTTGTGGACTTGTTTGTTTGGCAGCTTCTAAAGGCGTCACAGATCCAGCCTTGGTGATTGGAGCTCATGGGCTCTTTGGTTGTCTGTTCTTCGGCCTCAGATACCAAAAATTGGGATGGAGACATCTGTTTCTGGACATCTAGGGAGGAAATAGATTCTACACTTGTAGAACTTTGAGATTTTCTGCTTCTCCTCTGGTATGTCTACAGACTTGACTTAGCTGGACTAGCCACCGGTGACACCGGTGGTGGCATCTCTTTCTTCAATTCTTGAATGGTAGACGTCTGTTGATCAAATTGAACTTTTAAGGATGGCTTGGAGCTTGAGTCGTCTCAGAAATTATTTCGACATCTGCATCTGACTGCCTCTTGGCTTGAGGTTAGCACTGATCACAATAGTTTTTGATCTTTTCCTTTTAGGAGCTTGAGTAGGTGCAGCAGATGGAGGTGATGAAGGCTTGGAAACCTTTGGAAGCATAGCCGTTTTAAGCTTGAGCTCAGCTCTCAAAGCGGTTTTCTCAGGACCATTTGGCATGTTTCTGAGCCTTCCGAGAATATCATTTATCTCTATTATAAGGAGATCATCTGCAGCTATGGGAGGGATCCTTGATTCTGAACTGGCAATAGGAGGAGCTGCTCTTTGACATTTGAACTCAGGAGACAGCAGACCTCGCTTGAGTTTGATCTCAGCTTGAATGGAAGTCCTCTCAAGGCCTTTTGGCAGAGAGTTAGCCTTCTTGGTTAACTCACTGATTTCAAGGATGAGATGCATATCTCTAGCATCAGTATGCTGAAGTTCCTAAGTAAGAACAGGCGCAAAATAGGGCTGGCGGAAGCTTACTTTGAGCAAAGATTGATAATGTATGGATAAATTGTTGCTGGAGCTCTTCAGAAAGCTTTCTCCGATGCTTCGAAAGATTTGGAGGGGCGAAAACATCGATTTCGTCGAGAATTTGGAGTTTTGGCACACGGCGGAAGTTTGGGGTTTTAACATAGAACATGGGTTCTGTGGAAAACGTAATAACGTCTTATATAGGCCGAAGGGGTATAAGATGGTTGTGTCACAGCTGACAGAGGAACCTGTGACACAGGTGAGTAGACAAAATACCCTAGGGCCTACGGAAATCAAAAGCATTCACCTGAGACACAGATAGATAGCTCAGGTGACAAGTATTTCATCCATAGAACACCAAGACAGAGAGAATTTGATAAGAGAGCAAGCATATGAACACTATCAAGAAATCCTTATGCAATCTTCCCAATGTCAGTTTGCCAGAAAATCAATCAAGCAAAACTAAAACTGGCATGAGTCGATTTTAAAAATAGGTACACAATAATGCGCACACACAGCTGAAAGATCTCTACACTATGCATAAAACCCATACACCTGTGACACAGGTGATCAACACAGATGAGCATGCAAGGCATGTAAATGGCAGAATAAATGAGCTAGACACCAAGCCAATCCTTTTTATTGAAGATTAGAGACATCAATGATATTCAATTCACTCCTCAGAGCACAGAACCTAGTCTCATCTAAAGGCTTGGTGAAAATATCAGCTAATTATTTTTCAGTCCTTACATGGCACAGCTGTATATCTCCCTTCTCAACATGATCTCTCAGGAAGTGGTGCCTCACTTCAATGTGTTTGGATCTTTGGTGGTGCACTGGGTTGTTGGCTAACTTAATTGCACTTTCATTGTCACAGAAGAGGGGTACTTGATTAAAAGATACGTTGAAATCTTTCAAGGTCTGCCTCATCCATAATAACTGAGCACAACAACTACCAGCAGCTATATACTCAGCTTCTACAGTGGAAAGGGCTACTGAGTTTTGTTTCTTGGATGACCAGGACACTAAGGAATGCCCTAGAAATTGACAAGTACCAGAGGTGCTTTTTTGGTCAACCTTACACCCTGCATAGTCACTATTAGAATAGCCAACTAGCTCAAAATTTGCACCTTTAGGATACCATAAGCCAAAGTCTAAGGTTTGAATCAAGTATCTCAGTATCCTTCTTACTGTAACTCTGTGACAGTCCTTAGGATTAGCTTGAAATCTAGCACACATGCATACACTCAACATAATGTCTGGCCTAGATGCACATAAGTAGAGCAGGGATCCAATCATGGATCTGAACTCTTTCTGATCAGCAGACTTACTTTCGATGTTTAGGTCCAGATGACCATTTGTTTGCATGGGAGTATGAATAGACTTTGCATCCTTCATGCCAAACTTAGAGATGATGTCTTTGGTGAACTTTTCTTGTGAAACGAATGTACCTTCCTTGAGTTGTTTGATCTGAAGTCGTAGGAAGTACTTGAGTTCTCCATCCAAAGACATCTCAAACTTTTGGTCATCATCTGGCTAAACTCATCACTCATGGAGCGGTTAGTACGGCCAAATATTATGTCATCGACATATATTTGGCACACAAATAAATTCTTTCCATTTTTCTTAGTGAATAGAGTTGTGTCTACTAAGCCCATTTTAAATCCATTCTTGATCAGAAATTTCTTTCAATGTATCATACCATGCTCTAGGTGCTTGTTTTAAGCCATAGAGTGCTTTGTGTAATTTATAGACATGGTGTGGTTTCTTATCATCTTCAAAACCAGGTGGCTGTTCAACATAAACAAGTTCAGAGAGTTTACCATTTAGGAAAGCAGACTTCACATCCATCTGATAAAGCTTGATGTTATGATGAACAGCATAAGCAAGGAGGATCCTGATGGTTTCAAGTCTTGCTACTAGAGCAAAGGTTTCTCCAAAGTCTAGACCCTCCACTTGTGTAAACCCTTGAGCCACAAGTCTGGCTTTGTTCCTTACCACTTGTCCATTTGTATCTTGCTTGTTCCTGAAGACCCATTTTGTTCCAATCACATTATGATCATTGGGTTTTTCCACCAGGGACCATACTTGATTTCTTTCAAACTGATTCAACTCTTCATGCATAGCATTTATCCAATCAGCATCCATGAGAGCTTCCTTTATGTTACTGGGTTCAACACTGGAAACAAAAGAGTAATGTTAACAGAAATTAGCAATTCGAGAACGAGTAGTCACTCCCCTATTAATGGCACCGATGATGTTGTCTACAGGGTGATCCTTCTGCAGCCTGCTGATCACAAGGGGTTCGGGGTCAACCACCGGTGTCACAGCTGATGGTGTTGTCTGTGACACAGCTGGTTCTTCCTGCGACACAGCTGGTTGAGACAGGTACTCTGCATCCAAGAGATCATTGGCTGGGTTGTACTCGAGCTCGATGTCTTCATCTCCAGTGTCTTCATTCAGTGATGGAGAAGGTGGTTCTTGATCACTTGGTGAGACAGGTTCTTCCTTGACAGTAGGTCTGATCTCACCAATTGACTTCTTTTGAATGTCCACATTCCCTACATCATTAGCATCTTGCTATCCTTGGGAGCCATAAGACTCATCAAAGTTCACATCTACAGATTCTTCAACAACCTTTGTGAGAGTGTTGAATACTCTATAGGCATGAGAGTTAGTAGCATAGCCAAGGAATATACCAACATCAGATTTAGCTTCAAACTTAGTAAGACGTTTGCCCTTCCTAAGGATGTAGCACTTACAACCGAATACTCCGAAGTATGAGACATTTGGCTTTGTGTTGGTGAGCAACTCGTAAGGAGTCTTCTTGAGTAGTGGATGTAGATATATCCTATGATGGAGTGGCAGGCAGTGTTGACAGTTTCAGCCCAAAATCTTGATGAAGTCTTGTACTCATCCAGTAGTGTCTTTGCCATCTCTATCAGGGTATCTGTTCTTCCTTTCCACTACTCCATTTTGCTGTGGAGCATATGGACTTGATAGCTCATGCTTAATTCCATGCTTGTCCAGAAATGCTTTCACCTTTGAGTTTTTCAACTCAGTCCCATTGTCACTCCTGACCTTGACAAGGTTTACCTTCCACTCATTTTGTACTCTGACAATGAGGTGCTTGAATTTCTTGTAAACCTGTGTCTTCTTCTTCAAAAAGAACACCCACGTATAGCGAGAAGAATCATCTACAATAACAAATCCATACTTGTTACCTCCCAAGCTCTCATATGTAGTGGGACCGAAGAGGTCAATGTGTATGAGCTCAAAAGGTGCGGTGGTGGTCATGACATTCTTGGGACGATGGGCAGCTCCAACTTGTTTGCTGGCTTGACATGAGCTGTAGGGCTTGTCCTTCTCAAACTTCACCTTTTCCAGGCCTATGACATGGTTATGTTTGCTCAGTTTGTTGAGAAGCTTCATCCCTGCATGACCTAGCCGCCTGTGCCACAGCCAGCCAACACTGGTCTTGGCCATTAGGCACCATGGAGCTGCTGCAGGCTGTTCTTTGAAGTTTACTATGTATAGCTTTCCAGACCTGCATCCTCTGAACACTTGAGAGTCATCAGATAGTTTGGAAGCTATAACCTCATCAGGATAGAACGTAACTTTCATACCTGTGTCACACAGCTGTGACACAGACATGAGGCTATAGCCTATCTGATCTACAAGCATTACATTAGATAAAGAGTGATGTTCAGATATGGCGACTTTACCAACGCCATTTACCTTTCCCTTGGAGTTGTCTGCATAGATCACATGTTTACTTGGAAGATTTTCATGTGTGATCTCTACAAACTCCTCTCTGTCTCCAGTCATATGTTGTGTACATCCACTGTCCACTACCCATTCAGTTCCACTGGAGACAGTATCCTGCAAGATTAGTTATGGGGTTTAGGGACCCAAACTCGTTTGGTTCCCTTTGCAATTTTACCATATGCAGAAACAGCAGTTAAAGAGTTAGAAGATCTGTTCTTATAGTTGATAGCCTGAGCAACAGATGATATGACATGAATTATTTTAGGCTTGCTATCACCTACAACCTTAGACAGAGAGGTTAGTTGGCTGTGTGAGCTACCGGTGGCACTGGTGGTTGCACAGCTGTGTAAGACATCGGTGACACAGGTAACTGTTACCTTTGGAACCCAGATTGCAGGCAACCACTTTGTCAAGTGCCTGCGACCAACATATTTAGCCACAACCTTCCCTTTTTTGTCCATCTGCAGTACATAGGATGGGTTGGATGGAATGTTTACTGTATTCCCATTACCCTTCTTATGACCAACAAACTTGTTGTCATATGTACTTGTCTGCCTCACAAATTTTTCTGCAAGATTAAAGTTAGTAGCAGTAGGCAGTTTATCTTTATGAGCAGAATGAATGTAACCCAAGCCTTTTTGGCCATCATTCTTTCTGAGCATCTCAGCTTTGATCAGCTGATAATTTTGCATGCCAATATTGGCAGTGCATAGGCCTTTCCTCATTAGCCTTTTTAGCTCTTCAAGCTCCTCTTTGAGCTTGTTGTGCTCATCTGCATCCACAAGGTTAGTAGTAGTAGAGGTTGATGCCTCTTTTGAATCATCAATGACTCCACCTGTAGATGTTAGAACATTTATACAGCTAGCACAGTTCAGGCATGATTCAATAACAGTAGGACTGCAAGGGAGCATCAGTGCATATAGTAGAAAAAATATCAGTGCACAAAGAATGTTTTTTCTTGAGCTCCTCATGCTCCTTTATCAGAAGCTCATGAGCTGCCTTGAGCTTTTCATGAGTATTTCTAGGTTTTCCTGGTCAAGCCTGAGGTTTTTCCCTGTCATCAGTAACCTCATCATAAGGTTCACTCAGCTCCCTGAGTTTATCCCTTAAGGATATGTTCTCCTTCCTCTCCTTGCTATAGGCCTTATCTGTTCTTTCAAGGATGCCCATTAGTTCAACATAATCAGGGAAGTCATCCTCAATAAGTACCTTAGAACCTTTGGCCATGAGACATAAAGGGGGCAGAAGTGGATGGAAGATAGTCAGCTTCAGCACTTGACTCAGAGCTGTGTGACCTGACTGTGTCACAGCTAGGTATGTCAGCTATACTGATGGCAATCCCAGCAACTTGATCTTCTTCTTCAGACTCCTCTTCTGAGCTGAATCCTCAGACACCCAAGCCTGTCCAACATAAGCTCTGGCAGTGGCCTTGTTCTTGGAGTAGGTTGGATGCTTGCTGTTGAAGGTCTTCTTCTTCCCATGGAAGTCCTTCTTCTTTCTGTACTGGCTGTTGTCCTTTCTCTTGGTTGGACAATCAACAACAAAGTGGCCTTCCTTGCCACACTCAAAGCACTTGTTATCTTTTGACAGTTTCTTTCCTCTGAATCTATCATCTGATCCAAGTTGCTTCTTCTTCTTGTAAAACTTTCTGAAGTTCCTTATGAGGAGGATGAGTTCACTCTCTTCTCCACTGGATATCTCCTCATCAAGATCTTCACTGCTATCACTCTCAATCTGTGATGTTGAAGCAGTAGTCTTCAAAGCAATATTTTTCTTGACAGCTGGAGAGGAGCTTTGCTTGCTTTCTTGCTTAAGCTCCATCTCATGTGTTAGAATCCTCCCTAACACTTCTGTGGGCTTCGCTCAAACCCATCTTTTTCCTTCAGCATGAGAACAAGAGTTCTATAGGCTTTTGGAAGCACTGATAAGAACTTCTTGATCACGTCTTCATCTTCCACTCGGTTTGAGCCTAGGGCCTTCAGCTGGTTTGTGATAATGGTGAGTCTTGAAAATAGAGAATTGATGTCTTCACCATGCTCAAGCTCAAACCTCTCTAGCTTTGATTCCAGAAGGCTCCTCTTTGACTTTTTCAGAGTGTCACTGTCTTCATAGATCTGCTCCAATGTATCCCAGATATCCTTAGCAGATTCCATGGTACTGACTCTGTTGAAGTCATGCTCCTGTAAGCCCATGAAGATGGCAATGACTGCCCTAGCATTGTTCTGAATATTCCTCTTGTCAACGATGCTAGGTGTTCTGGGATTCTCCAAGTTGTAACCTGTATAAACAACATCCCACACATCTGGATCGATAGCGATAAGATGCATTTGCATCTTTCTCTTCCAGAAAGCATAGTTAGTCCCATTAAAGACAGGTATTTTACCCTCATAGCCTGACATCCTTTAACTCTAGCTGTTAGGCCAAATCAAAGAGCAACCTGCTCTGATACCAATTGAAAGGACCTCAGATGCCGACTAGAGGGGGGTGAATAGGAGGCTAACAAAAATTACTTCTTTTAACTAGATTGTTTAGATTAAGCCTTGTGTAGAAGTAAGGATTAGCTAGTTGTGTGATAGGTGTGTGACACAGGTAAGATGCGATGTGTAAATTAGCATGCAGCTGTCACACAGGTGCCTAACATAGGTGGGCTAATGACTTAGCAAAAATGATGAGCAATCACAGTGTCTGTGTAACAGGTAGCTGACACAGGTGTGAGATATGATTTATACCAACTGTGAGACAGCTAACAAGACACATGTGTAAAGGTGATCTAAGCAGATAAACAGAATATCTATATGAGCATACAAGCAAATAAATATAGCAAGAATCAAGCAGTAAAACAACAAGTACTCAGGAGACAGAGTGTTTTTCACCGAAGTTCCCAGCTCTTTGCAGAGTGGTACGTCTCCGTTGGAGAAGCTACTCCGAAGAGGTCGCCAGCACTGAATCGTGCTTGTTCTCCGAGTACCTGATCTCAGGCCTCTTCCTTTGCTTGTGGAAGTCCTTTTGCTTGCAGCAGGTAGACTTCAATCACCCTCACAGACTACTGGTCCAGCCCACACAAGCTTGGGTGGTACCAACAACTCCTACGCCCGTCTAGGAGTAGACACTCTAAGAGTAATAGAATCAGCAGTGACAACTCTTGGAGGAACCAATGCTCTTTGCTCAAGAACTCTAACCCTTCCCGAACTGACACTTAGGAAACTTGGCTTTCGTTCGATGGAAAGAGTCTTTGCAATGGTCGAATGTGATTTACTGATTGGCTCATTGGTTGAGGTCCAAGACCTCCCCTGGTCCCGTATATATAGGGTTCACAGGCACTTGACCGTTACACTGTTGCCACATAGGATTAAGTGAGTCACCGGTGTCAGCCACCGGTGACACAGCTAATCACTCCGCCCAACTATAACCGGCTCAAGTAGACCGATACCTGTGTCACCGGCGGCACACACAGGTAAACCCTAAACTAACACAGCCGCACTACTCAGCCCGGTCTTGGCACATGACATGCCCTCAGCGCACACACTCTTTGAAACCTATAAGGAGAGAACCTCCAACAGCCCTCCGACTCAGCAGACAAGCTATCGCAGCGCAGGTTCCTTAGCGTTTTCAAGCTCTCCTCTGGTACAGAGATGTACTTGAGTCATAGAGTGTTAGACCACCTGTGACACCGCTATGTCACACCGGTGACTCTAACCCCTAGGGTTTTCTACTGCTAGCACTGCAGAGTGCCAGCTCCAACCAGTTTTATACTTATACAAAACTGCTGACACAGGGCCACTAACCTCAAAGCATTAGTGCCACTGTCCAACATCCTGAGCATTGAGCAACTAGAACCTCCACAGAGCATCACTGCTTCATCCCTCTTGATTGTGCAGGCTTTTCCTATGGACTCAAAGAAACTAGCAAATCTAGGCTTTACCTGCCCACCAACTGCAGTCACGGTCCTTGACGCATCAAGCCACCATCACCTTGCTTGCAACTCCTTGCACAGCACCAGCTTCTTCACAGCTGTGGCACAGCTGCCTAGCATAGCCATTCCTTAGTCCTAGAAACCACCCTTGTACCCTTTTTGGTGGTCATCCTTTCCTTGATGACCCTTCTTCCTGGAACCTATAGATCTGCTTACACTCACTGGAATCTAACGCCATTAACCATCAAAACCAACTTGGGGCCTAGATGTTCTTTCACATGCGCTGATCCTTTCAATCCATAAGAGAAAGCATGGTCTAAGGTGGAATCTCCAATCTAGAGGGATGAACCCTAGATTAAGGAGCTAAGCTCTACTTTAGGCTAAACAACAAGTCTAAACCCTAATTAGTGGGGGGTACGATATTTATAGTCTAACACTCCACTTAAGAGATACATGGGCCGTGGCCCATTGAACTACGTGTAGGCAGGTCCGGATAGTTCGGATTGGGGCCGGACAATCTGGGTACCTGGACCCTCCGGGTACCCGGAGGGTTCGGGCTGACGTCCGAGGCTTCCAGAGAAGATCCGGACCCTCATCCGTAGTGTCTGGGTAGGAGGTCCAGGATTTCCAGAGAAGATGTGAACCCTCATCCGGACTGTCCAAATGGGAGGTCTGGGATTTCCAGAGAAGATCCGGACCTTCATCTAGAGGGTCTGAGTGGAAGGTCCGGCCAAATCCGGAGGGTCTGGGCCTCAACTGGATAGTCTAGGTCTTCATTCTCAGTGGGCGTCCGGAGGGTCCGAGGCAGTGGTCTGGGTGGGACTGGGCTTGAAGTTTGGAGTCCCTTCCTCGGTCCCGTTGTCCTCCACCTTGGACAATCCTTCGTACCTAAGCATGCATAAGGTCGGTGCATTAGGTAGCATACCATTCATATTCATGCCAAATGGAAAAGTACCAAGGAGATGATTCACCTCATGTTGGGCTTTGGCTCGAGCTCGTGTCATTGGCCCAACAAGTGGAGGTAGGCTTGAACGTGAAGCAGTGTTGTCCATGGTGATGTCCACATCATCTATGCTATAGAACCCACCGCACTAAAGCTTCCAGACTATGGGCAAGCCGACAACCCGTGGCCTCACACAACTAAAAGGTATGAGGTCGAGCTAACGACCTTAAACAACAACACTTCATGGGAGGCAACCGATGCAACTAGAGGTTTGTAGGTTTTTTTTTGTTAAGTGTTTTGTTCAATAATGTGATTAGGCATCACGAAAGAGATAAGAGAATTAATTTGGGACACCCATTATGCATAATTGTTATATAGACATTTGTCTTCCTGTTTTTCCTATATGTGCACCCTAATGTGATTGAAAAAAATAGTCTAAAGGACTTGGAAAAGAGACACATATTTTTTTTAAGAAAAATAATCCAGAAGCTGTGCCAAGCAGTGGTATGACAGCCTAGTCGTACTGCTCGGTCATACCAAGATTGCAAAAAATATCCTAGAGAAAAAGAAAAACCAGAAGCTGAGCCGACCAATGGTACAGGTGCACCCATTCGTACCGCTCGGTCATACCGAAGGGATGAACATACTAAGGACTCAATGATAATGTACAGAAGGTGAGCCGACCTTCGGTACGGGCACACCCTCCCATACCGAGCGGTTGAACCACAGCAAGAGACAACCTATAACTTTCGAGAAGAGCCCCAGATTCATATTTTCCCATCTATCTCTTTCTTTATTCCTCAAAACCTCATAAACCCTAGGTGAGATCTCCAACGACACTTTTTTCTTTGATTCCTCGTGCACAACTCATCAAGGTACGAATCTTCTCCGATCATCCAATTACTTTTGTCGATTATTGTCTACATTATGCTAAGTCTTTGAATTAGGGTTCCATTTGTGTAGCCCTAATTTTTAATTATAGAAACCATTATTTTGCATTATCTATTTGAGGAATTCATAGTTTTCAATTTGGGGATCAATTATATATTGCTATTTGTGTTCAAAAAAATTGATTAGGTCATGGATTGCGGAATCCGTTTACACACAGCACGCGCTGAGCGAAAGATCCGCAATAGGCCTATTGATCCACAACGCTTGGAGTGCATCGCCCTCCTCCAAAAGAAGGCTTACCAGCTGAGAATGAACGTGACAAAGGAGGAGAGGGAGCGCTTCAAACAACTTCGCAAACGTCCTGTGAAGTCGACCAAGTGGGCATCGCCGACAACTACCTAATGATTTTCAAACTTTATGCCATAATGTTGATATGCTAGTTTTTTCCTCACATGACACATTCACTTATCATTGACTCACGTATGAATTTTTTGCTTACAGTGCCACACAGTATGCATCGTTATTCTGGAGTTAATGATGAAAGGATTAAGTTTAGGCTTATAAATATTAAATATGAATGGTGTAATATTTTTAATTTTTCTAATAATGATGATCATTCCTGCTTTTCCATTACTGATTTATCCCAAGAACTAGCATCATGTTTTCAGCAGATTAGCACGGATCCATTAAGTAGAAAAGCAAGTTTCAATGTCCATCGATCTGCTATTTTTTCTACTTTGTGGTCAACACTTTAAAGGCAAGGGGAGAATTTGGAAAAGCTAGTCAAGAAGATATGATGGTCATCAAGCAAGCCTTGTATTTGGGAAATTCATCAAACGCACCAAACTTATGAGTGCTACTTCTGCTAAAACCTCAGCAAATAGTCTCACCAGAACAAAGGAGCCATTACTTGTGGAGGAGTGATCGCCGTCCTAGTGTCAAGGATTGGGGCTCGATTTGAAGAACTACGCCCCTGTCACGCCCTGATTTTCTAACTCCGAATCTCAGCATGAAACCCTGCATGTTAGGCATAACTTAATCGTCGAATGCGTCTCATCCTTAATCTCACCCCTCTGTCACGGACCCGGAATTTCATATGATTAGGGGAACGCGAAGTCGCCAAGGACCGAAGGACTCGTCCGCCTGGTGGCACGGTACCTGCGCCGTACGCACCGAGGTAGAGCGATCCGACACCCGCCATGTGCGAGCCGGCCGGAAGCGACCAAGTTTCCCAAAACCACATACGATTCCGTAATCCGGTGAAGAGTCAGAGTCGTTCCCGAATCCTACCACGACAAACAAGGTCGGAGGAGCCCGGCAGTTCTACCCACACCCTAACCTAGCCCGGAGGCTAGTGGGTCGCTCGAAAGCCCGGTAGAACACGCCCACACCCTGCCTGGCCGGCACAGCATCTCAGCCAGCGGGTCACTCAACCAACACCTGCTCGACTTAGTAGAACAAGGTACGGCTTCGACTCTTCACGGCATACCCAAAACGCTTCATATCATACACGCATTGCGTAAGGGCAGCCTGGAATTAACAACTCGGATATCATAACAAAACTCTACAAATACGATATTAATATTAACTGCCCACGATGGGACAACACCTTACATTATCCAGTCCTAACTGAAAGCATATCCGAGTACGGAGAAGTTAAACGACAGCGGAAACAAGTGGATGAGTCCCACAGCGGCTTAGCGACCGCTGAGCAAAAGCTACAACTATCCCAACAATCGAACACAACCGAGGAAACACACGTTCAGGCATCATCAAAATAATCTTCGACCACCGGCTCACCTGCAAGCTCCAGGGGTAACCTGGGTGAGTACGAACGTACTCGCAAGACTTATCCGTGCTTGATTAAATGTCCTACTCATACTAGTACAACAATAAGTAAACATGAATGCTTCTCAGAGTAACAATATACAAATTGTGAATGTAACATTAATAAGATGAAGTAAAGACAGACTACGAACCAACTAACTCAGGGTACAACACATCACAACCAATTTACCGCCAAATCAAATCCTCAAATTCAAATACATCGGGGCAGCCCATGTATCCAATCCAATTCAACCCATTAAACATTATCCAATCCGATTAGGGCAGCCCCTAAGTCAAATCCAAACTGATCCAATCATACATGAGTTAAATCCAATTCGATGCAAGCCTCACATGTTCATTTCAATCTCTCGAACCACTACCGACAACTCAACCCCTGCAGGCATAGTGAGAGCATAACAGTTTGGAGGTAGCGAGCCTCACAAAGTGCATGGAGGCTTACCCCAGCTATCCTCAGTGTTGGTTCTCGCTAGCGTTCACGTGTGATAAGGGATGGTGACACTCTGGAAATAGGGTTGGTATGGCGACAAAACCTTCATACACCTGGGTCGCCGTCATGCATCAATTCACACCAACCGTACCCATCGCGCACGCCCTCGGCTCTCCCAACTCACTTAACAATTTAGTTGAAGAGCTATAAGGTGTTCTCGACGTAAGGCCCATCCTACACATGCTAGTGTACGCAACTTGCAACAATTCAACGATAACAATCATACACGTAGCACATATAAAAGGGCATACACAAGGGTACGGAAAGTAAAGATGCAACAAGCTCTGCTTGCCTGATTCGGTTTGTTCCTGGTCCTGCGGGGAGCAGTAAGCCTGGTGGTCACCTTCTTCGGGCTCTGTTGCGAGTAATGACGACACCGGAAACAAACGGGAAAGAAATAAGAAGACGGCATGTATGCATGTATGAATGATATGAGCTACATGAGATTAGATGTATAGTGGGTGTCGAAGAGCCGGAATGATCTTCGTGGGTTCATATTAGGTCATCGGAGACATGTGATATCTAAAATGCATGCATGGCGATGTAAAATGCTTCGATGAGTTAGGGTTGCGCCTTTAGTGGTGGAACATTACAAAAATGTGTAATAAGTCAATATTAAGTTGAGTTATGCATTAGGAGTTTGGAATACTTGGAATCGTACGAATCGGAGATTAACTCGCAAAGCTAGGGTTTTATGGGGTGCGACGATGAAAGGGGCTATCGACATGTAACCTTTCATGTACGTGCCCTTACTGGAAATCTAGCGGTTCCTAATCGTAGGGAATAGCTCAAGGTTTCCAGAAAGGTATAACTCGTCGAAATCGGGGTTGGGGTGGCGAAGCTAGGGTTAACGGACTCTCGGACGTAGCAAACTTCCACCCTAAATGTCACCCTGTGCATGTAACCAAAATAAATTTTTAATTCAGCCATCTTGTAGAGTTTTTCATGAGGGTTCCAAATATATAAAAATGTTTCAATTTGGAGCTGTAGTTTAAAAGTTATGGCCATTTAAATTTTTGTGTAAAATCTGCCCTAACAAACCCTAACCCTAATTGCTAGGTACACCCGAAGCCTACCCCGCCCAGATCTGAAATCCTACGCACACCCGACCTCAGTTCACCCCAAAACTCCAACACATAAACCCACCCCGATGACAGGTGGGGCCAACCGAGTACCCGTGGCCCAATCAGAAAGGGCCACGCGGTCTCTTCTCTCTCTCTCTCTTTTCTCACTCTCTCACCCGCACCCACCCCTCTCTCTCTTCTGTACCGGGGCCGGCGGCGAGCTCTCAGGCGGCGGTGCTTCGCCGGAGGCTCACCGGAGCGAGCCACAGGGCAAGACTGGGCTCGGGGAGGGGTGCAAAAGCACCGGGTGCTCACCGGGAGTTCAATGCACACAAGCTAGGGGACGGGGGAGGTCAGGGGCGAGCTGGCGGCGGTGGGAGGCGGCGGAGTGCTCCGGTCGTGGACGGGGAGGGAGCTCCGGGCTCAGATCTGAAAAGGGGGAGATGCCGAGGGGTTAGGGAGGAGGAGAAGATCCTCAGGAGCAAGAAAATGAGAGAAGAAAGGGACCGGAGCAAGCTTTCCGAGCTCGCCGGAATTGTGACCGCACTCGGGGAAGAGGGAGGTTGCGGCGAGCTCCCGGGCACTGATCTGCGAGGGAGAAGGGTGAAGGAGGTGAGGAAAGGTACGCATGATCTCGGGGAGAAGAAGTAGGGGATCGGAACTCACCGGAGGGGATGGAATTTCTCACCGGAGTTGAGGAGGACGGTGACGCCGGTGAGGAATTGCGCTCGGGAGAAGGGGAAATGGGAGTTAGGGTTTGCGGAGATGGGTGGAAGGAGAGGACGGCTGGTCGGGAGGCCCCTTTTATGGGGCGGCGGCTCCGGACAGGGGCGGGGGCACCGCCCATGGCGGCAAACCGGCGCCGGAGACGTGGCCGTTGCGGCCTGACGCGTGGGCCCGCGGCAACAGGAGGAGCGGGTGGAGGCGCACAGCTCCCGGGGGGGCTTCCCTGTGGGGAAGACGGAAAATCAGAGGGAGAAGGCGGCTTCCTGGCGGCGGGGCCGAGCGGGCCGAGTAACTGGGCCGGCCGAGGGGGTTTCGGCCCAGCTGGGATTAGGGTTTTTCTCTTCTTTTTAATTTCTTAATGTTAGCACATTTCCCTTTGTTATTTTATGTAGCGAATCTACCCCAATTAATCTGAAATTTTTACAGGAGCTACATAAGATTATTCTCGAGCTACTGTAGGAGTTTGAACCAATTTGAAGTTCATTTAAAGGGGTGTCCAGTTCAAATTTGAATTAGGGTCCGGATTAGGGTTTACACTGCGGCTAGGATTTAAACTTTCCCAATATTCATGAAAATTGACAAGGGGCTAGGGTTTCCACTTTCCAAGCTATTTGTGAAGTTTGGGGTGGTTTGGACTCATTAAGGTTGTTCTATCGACGAAACCCTAAACTTGGCACCGTTAGGGTTTTAGGGTTAGGGACGGAGATTCTTTGAAGGGTTCGATGATTTCCACCACCCTTAACGACGATTTTGTTACTTCGAATACTTCAAATAAATTGATTGGTGTTTGTAAGAATTTCCACCGAGGATGAGATATTAACATATTCTATAAATTACAGTTATACCCTTTTCGAGTTTAAATGAGGTAGTGCGGGGTGATGCCATGTATGCATGAATGCTTAATCGTTAAGTTTGGGGATTACAGGATCTCCAAGCGGATCTCCAAGATCCTCGACGAAGATGGCTTTGGACGTGGCGCCGGTGGCGATACCTCCGATGCGCCAGGATCACCAGCACCGTCGAAGCGGCCTTCTCCTGGCACCATCGAAACAGCAAAAAGCAAAAGTAGGAAAAATGGCAGAAACGGGCCGGACAAGAAACCTTAGTGCCATGTGTGACTTGGACCCCAAACTGACCCAGACCCGAATATATCACTAAGGGTGGAAACTGTAGCAGATAATCCATATTATCCGGTAGTCGTATTCGAGAAAACACTAAAACGGTAAGCAATATCCGTATCCGAATTAAAAACGGATGTGGATATGGATATTATCCGGATTTATTTCCCGGATACAGACGCGGATATGGCACTGGATTATAAAACAAATACGGATACGGATATGGATATCCGTATCTAAATAAAGTTATATTAGCCCATTTCAGCAGTTCTCTCTAAGTTTCTAACTCCTCAAGCCAATTATGTTGCCCAAAAACCTCAATAGGCAGAGCAAAACTCTATTTCTCTATGTGAAACATATTTTATCATCACTTATCCATGTAGAACATACTACTATTGTATGTCATCGGTTCATATATGTCATGAGCTTATCATCATGTTCATGTACTTATCTAGTGATGTGGTTTACCATAGTTTATCATTAAAGCTATAGGATATTCGTATCTGACTGAATTGAGTATATATCCGATCTGTGTTCGTATTCGAGTAACATCCGATCCGTATTTGTATTTGATAATATCTATATTCGTATTTATATTCGTTTTAAAAATATAGAAACGAAAGTGAAAAGGACACTATCCGATAGGTATTCGATGCGTTTCTACCCTTATATATCACCTCCACGAGAATAAAACCTCCCGACCCCGACCTGAGCCAAGCCTTGCAAGTTCCAATCCGATTGTACCCAAGCAAGCCTCCCCGGACTCAAACCTAAGCCAAACCCGAATTCCCCACCTCACCGTCCCTGCCGCCGGCGCCGCCGCATCGATGAGCCGCAAAAACGCCTCCTCGTCCTCCTCCGCCGCCGGTGCCGCCGGCAAGAAGGAAAAGCCTCTCTCTGTGTCCGCCATGCTAGCTTCGATGGACGCGTCGGCGTCCAGTGCCAGGCCCTCCAGGGCGGCGGCCAGACCCAAGCCCTCCAAGGCGCCCGCGTCGTCGTACATGGGCGACATCGACCTGCCCCCCTCCGATGAGGAGGAGGACGAGGCCGACCTCGCCGCCGTCACCGCGAAGCCCAAGGCTGCCCGCGCCACCGTCGACCTCAACGCCCTCGCGCCGTCGGAGAAGGACTCGAAGAAGAAGGACAAGCGCGAGATGATGGCGGCCGCGGCCGCCGAGGCCGCCAAGCGGGAGGCGCTCCGTGACGACCGCGACGCCTTCTCCGTCGTCATCGGCGCGCGCGTCCCCGGATCCGCTGGGGCCGCCGAGGGCGATGGCACCGATGGAAACATCAGGGACATCGTGCTCGAGAACTTCTCTGTGTCCGCACGAGGGAAGGAGCTGCTCAAGGGCGCCTCGCTCCGGATCTCGCACGGCCGGCGGTACGGTCTCGTGGGGCCCAACGGCATGGGCAAATCTACCCTTCTGAAGCTGCTCGCTTGGCGGCAGGTCCCAGTGCCCAAGAACATTGATGTCCTGCTTGTGGAGCAGGAGATTGTTGGTGATGACCGTTCGGCGACCGAGGCAGTGGTTGCAGCGAATGAAGAGCTCACGGCGCTCCGAGCTGAGCAGGCAAGGCTTGAGGCCTCCAACGATCCCGATGACAACGAGAAGCTTGCTGAGGTGTATGAGAAGCTCAACCTATGTGACTCAGATGCTGCACGGGCGCGTGCGTCCAAAATCCTTGCGGGTCTGGGGTTTGATCAGGCAATGCAGGCGAGGTCCACAAAGTCCTTCAGTGGTGGCTGGAGGATGCGCATCTCGCTTGCCCGTGCTCTCTTCATGCAGCCGACGTTGCTGCTCCTTGATGAGCCTACCAACCATTTGGACCTCCGAGCTGTGCTTTGGTTGGAGCAGTACTTGTGTTCGCAGTGGAAGAAGACGCTGATTGTTGTGTCCCATGACCGGGACTTCTTGAACACAGTGTGCAATGAAATCATACATTTGCACGATAAGAGCCTGCATGTCTACCGTGGCAATTTTGATGATTTTGAGAGTGGGTATGAGCAGAAGAGGAAGGAGATGAACAAGAAGTTTGAGGTGTATGAAAAGCAGATGAAAGCAGCAAGGAAGACTGGGAGCAAGGCTGCGCAAGATAAGGTTAAAGGCCAAGCGCTGTCAAAGGCTAATAAAGAAGTAGCCAAGGGCAAGGGGAGGGGGAAGAATGTGGCAAATGATGATGATAGCGTGAAGCCAGTGGATCTGCCGCAGAAGTGGCTTGACTATAAAGTTGAGTTCCACTTCCCAGAGCCTACTTTGCTCACACCACCACTCCTTCAGCTTATTGAGGTGGGTTTCAGCTACCCTGGTCGGCCAGACTTCAAGCTGTCAGATGTTGATGTTGGCATTGACATGGGAACACGTGTTGCCATTGTTGGGCCCAATGGGGCAGGGAAGTCTACTCTTCTTAATTTACTTGCTGGTGATCTTACCCCAAATGAGGGGGAGGCAAGAAGGAGCCAAAAGCTGAGGATCGGGCGATACTCACAGCATTTTGTTGACTTGTTGACAATGGAGGAAAACGCTGTTCAGTATTTGCTCAGGCTCCACCCTGACCAGGAGGGAATGAGCAAAGCGGAGGCTGTCCGTGCCAAGCTTGGAAAATTTGGCTTGCCAGGTCACAACCACCTTACTCCCATTGTTAAATTATCTGGTGGTCAGAAGGCCCGTGTTGTGTTCACTTCAATATCGATGTCACATCCTCACATTCTCCTGCTGGATGAGCCAACAAATCACTTGGACATGCAAAGTATTGATGCTCTAGCAGATGCGCTGGATGAATTCACTGGAGGTGTGGTCTTGGTTAGCCATGACTCACGGTTGATATCTCGAGTTTGTGATGATGAGCAGAAGAGCCAGATATGGGTCGTGGAGGATGGCACTGTGAATAAATATGATGGCTCGTTTGAGGATTACAAGGATGAACTAATGGCAGAAATAAAAAAGGAAGTCGAAGAGTAATGCTGCTCAGATTGAGTTGCACATTGCTTATTCTTTACAGAATAAGCTGGTTTCTTGCCTGAAATTCCATATATTAGTAGCAATTTTTGTTTTCTTTGCTCTGCATAATATTCATATGGTCAAGATGTGCTGTGTTTGCCTTTTGAAAGTTACAAGAGACTGGGAATCCGGTATGTTTCGTTTGTATGATTGTGTGCTAAACTATCTTGTACTAAGACATCTTGCATGGTATACCTTGATATCAATTGTGTTTGCTCATGCTGAATTACTAAATATTCATCATTATCGTCTAGGCTTATCAACTGATTATGATTATATATGTTCATGCCCATCGGATTAATTAAAATGCTATTGTTATGTTATAAGACGAGTAAGACTATTGGATTATCACACTCTTCTAGTGGTTGATGTTTCTTGTTTGTGAAATCGTTGAAAAATCATTGAAAAATGATTAGATAGCATGTAAACTAAATTGTGATGAAATGCTAAACTGCTCAACTCTTATCTATGGTAAACAAAATTAAACTACGACTATCCTACTGGATTTGTTTTTTTGACTTACTTGAACCTTGAACGAATATCCTAAAGAGCATATGCTACTAAAACTGCTATGTGTGTTTGTACTGCAGAAACAATTTCTGGCTCTGTTAGACTGATGTGATAGATTCTTGTAAATCAGCACCCTACGTTCTTTTTGTGTCAGCGTGCCAGGTGACCTGGTTTCGGATGTGTGTAGATGAAGAACACAGGCACACAGCTACCTGGTTTGTGATGGGTACTAACATTTTTTTTTGTAGTTTCCCACGTGCGCTGAGAAGTGATCAATATTTTTGGTTCTGCTCATTTGACTTCCCTAGACATTCTCTCTTTCTCAACTAATTTCTTTGCACACTGTTACTGCATTGTTACAGTTAATTTTTCTCTGTTCTGCAATATTTTATCCATTTTTTTTACTGAGATCCAGTTCTCTTGCTTACATGGCCCGTGAGTTCCCTTAATGAATTTTTTTTATTCATTTATGCATATCTAAAATTAGCTTCGTACATTTACTGTGCCGTTCTTTAAATCTGATACTATTATTTTTGAACTGTGGTCACTAAGGGCAAGAGCTTGATGTGTGTATTTGTGCTGTGTACATTATGTGGGTGAGAAGAGTAGATGATGCCCCCAACTGATCCATAGGTCTAAGTTTGATACCTTTAACCTGTTAATATTGGTAATTTCTACGAGAATCAGGGTTCAGTTTTGTTCACAAAGGTGGGTTACTGCTTCTGTGCTCTTGAATTTTCTTCAGCCTCATTTTTGATTGGTCAATTTTTCCAACAGATAATTGCTTTTTCACCTTTTCCTCTTTCTACTCTTTATGTGCTTTGCTTGATTTGTTGAGGCCTGAGCGCTTTCCCAAATATAGCTCACTTTGTTGCCCTTCTTTTGGTCTATTAGAAAGGGCATGCAGGTGTTGTTGGAACAAAGGACTGGTATTGGTGCTGCAATTGGCCGACACAAATTCGATTAATTGACTTAAGCTTTTCTACGGCTTTGCTATCAAATATATAGGAATGTTGCACCTCTGCTTGAAGTTTTATTAGTAAATTTATGTTACCTTTTTATCCTGTTGACGGTCATCTCCCCTGCGCTTCATGCATGATGTTTAATGTCCAGGAGTGCAGGTCGCTGTCTTGCATGGCAGCTGCTCGAAGGAATGACTCAATTGAGCAGCAAAATATAGAAGTCAGTAACAAAATCACACCTTTCTTATATCTACATGGAGGTTCATGTTATCAATCCTTTTTGTTGACTCGCATTGCATACTTCCAGATCTGTCATTGATATTGTCATGGCTATAGACGATTCCTAGGTACTTGCAAGTTTGGAAGTCATTTTTATTATGTGCATGCACGACTGGCCAATGCTGTCATTTCTCCCATTCTCTTGCTGATGTTTACATGTTACTTTGATAAATTTTAGGATTAAATGGCTTCTAAGGTTGGCTGATGCTTTTGTCTATGCATCCCAAATTTGGATGCATCTCAACCCAAACAACACTCGCTCTCTGTTTTTAGTTAGTCTGCCTGAAATCTGAGGAAATGATCTGGGAGATAGAAAAACAATTACTATTGTTACTAATATTTTCTTCGTCACATGTGCATATGTAGATCAATTTGAGGTTCCTGTTAATTGAACAAATGTTGTTTCTAAACTGTATATACAGACCATCAAGAGTCAACCTAAAAATATTGTGGGATGTGATGTGATTTATGTTACCTATAGTGTTTTCCTCGTGTGTAAATTGCTGAAATATGGCACTTAGAACTTCTGTTCTCTCAAGAAAGCTAATATCAATTTGAAACTTTTAGAACAGAGTAACGTTTAGAGAAAAGCAAATGTACATGTACATGTGGGTACATGAGTTAAGAATTTAGTTCAATTCTCATATTTGTGCATCTCAAAAAATTCTCCAAAAATTCATAGATGTTCATCATATTATATTGTACAAACCCACAAAATTTCATGCAAAAATATAATCAAGAGTGCCCTACACAAAAAAGACAAAAAATTCAACTTATTTTTAAAACAACGTAGTAACAATTTTTTGTCTTTTTTGTGTAGGGCACTCTTGATTATATTTTTGCATGAAATTTTGTGAGTTTGTACATTATAACATGATGAACATCTATGAATTTTTGGAGAATTTTTTGAGATGCATAAATATGAGAATTGACCTAAATCCTTAACTCATGTACCCACATGTACATGTACAAAATCCACTCTCTAACGTTTAATATGAATTTTTAGTTTTTAGAAAATAAATCGAGTGCATAATTGTGGAAATATCTTATTTAACTTGATTTTCATATATTCTTTAGTCAGTGGACACGAACTGACAGGCCTTATCTCTGTAGGGAAGGGTATCTTGTGAAAGCAAAGACAGAAGCTGGAAAAGCTTTAGCGTTTAAGTGAAATGTGCATATTTATTCTTCCTGTTTGAATGTATTGGTAAAAGTGGCAACAATATAGTAGTGCGTCTAAATTCGTGAAAGTGCCAGATATTATGGTATTATGCATTTATGTTCGAACAATCCCTGGAAAACATGTTCTGTCAAGTGGCAATTTCAACAAGGAGCAAATTAATGCACCTGCCAATTGCACAATACGGACTTGAGACCTGGCGTCATCCAGTAATACCTGTGTTTTCTTGTTGATATTACCTCTGGCGTCATCCAGTAATACCTCTATTTGCATACATGTCATTCTCTCCGCTGCTACTTTTTTTATGATAGTCCCGCTACAATCTGATTAAATTAATAATAAGATAATTTCTACTCTTCCAGATGGTTCAGATTTTGCAACTATTATGAGTAGAAATCAAGAATATGTTGCTCAACTCCGTTTTATTACTGATCAATAAAATGAGCTATCCAAAGGTAATTTTATATTTGGACCCATTAGAATATGTTTCAATATAACTTCTGTTGTTTCGGTCATAACCATTGCCTTCATTTTCGAGGTTTTCGTACTGATTGACAAACTGAGCTAGCTTTTGTTAGTTGTTGCAAGCAGCAATTATTAGCAGTCACAGTAAAAGAGAAGGTGCCAACCAAAGCCTATTTTCTGTGAGGTAATTCCACTGTGATGTGGTCTACGAATGGAGTATGAGGAATATGATTTCAGGCTCTAACTACAACAACAAGGTTATTTCAGAATAGGCATAACTATACTGCTCCCAAGTATGGTGCTATTTCAGGCGGTTCACAAGCTTGATAGAAAGAATTTACTGTAGGGTATGCGTTAGGTAATTTGGACATTGTATACATGATGCCAATGCATTTATGTTTCAAACCTAACTTTAGATCAAAGAATTTGAACATTGTATACATGATGCCAACATATTTATGTTTCAAACCTATGTTTATATCAAAGTATCCTGAATATATTATACCAAAATTCATTTGTGATTTTTTCATGTGCCCAACTGCACGTGTTCTTGAGGTTCCTTCTAGTTTCTGTGGACACTATTACTGCATTGTTTCAGTTAAGTTTGCCTACCTCTATTCTGCGATATTTTGTCCATTTTGTTATGAAGTGTCGTTTCATAATGTTTGTTAGTCTGGTAGGTATATTGATCCGGAGCATCTGAAGTTTTGAACCCTCCATCTATCTACCAGGAAGATGGAAGTTTTGGTGTTTTTGATTTGTTAATAGGATATACTTTGTTGGCTGCTTTGTCATCTTGATTTGGGCTGTGTGTAGTGGCGTGGATCATGTTGCTGGCCAGTAGAATAATTTTCTTGCCAAGATTTCTGAATCAAGTTTCTTAGCTAATCCACTTTGGCAGCAGCTCAAAATTGCAGAGGGTTGTTCTGCTTGACTTTCTGAATTGTCAGTTCTATGCCTTTACATTTTAAGTCTCTGTGCATAGTTTCACTATCACCTTGTGATTTTTGCTTATTTGAGGAATTCTTGGTAGCGAATGCAACCACATTATGCTCTAATTCAGAAAAGGAAGATGATATGAGTGGAGAATTTTGCACCACTGCTGTTACTCCATTCCCAGAATGATGATGAAATCTCCAGGAAGATGTACAGGCTGAAGGAGCAGAAATGGGTATGCCAGTTCATTAAGTTGCTATTTGCTTTTGTTATGGTGCAGTGTAACTACTATCTGATCAACTCTGGGTTTTGTGATTCCGTCCAGGAACTAGATCAAGGAGTGATTATTCTTCTTTAAAGAAATAAGAAAATAAAGATAGAAACATCCCAATTTCCGGAGATTTCAGAACCCCTTCGTTTTCCCATAGAAATAGAAACCATCTCTTATTTTGAGTTGCTCAGGCTTAATTTGGGATTTGAACCTAACCGAACTTGATCTAAATTTGAGATCTGCTTTTTCCACCTTTTTCTTTTAGGCTGAACCCTCTCTTTTCCCCCTTGGTTGTTGCACCCACAAACCCTAAACCATGAGCCCCTTGCCAGTTGCCACTCCCTTTGCTCCTGCCGCAGCCTGCTGTGGTTGCGAGGCGGTGCCCTTCCGTGCTGCACCAATGAACCGTGCGTTCCTCCTTGTCGCGTCCACAATCATCTTGCTGCTGCGGCGTCTACTGCGTGCTGCGCCCGCATGCCGCACCAAGTCGAGTTTCACTCGGACTGGTCAGGCGCCAGCTGTGTGGACGTGGCCTCCCCTTCGTATCTCGATCTCACACACGCATGCCGCACCCTTACCGCCTGCTCAACATGCTCCCCAAATTGGCAAGCTCAATCCCTAAGGGTCAACTATACACATACGCAGCCCTATCCTTTTTTTCTGCATCCTCTGCCCCTATGCCCTCGTCAGTTGTCCCTACAACCGAGGATGAGGAGCTGATGTCGTCTACCGTCTGGGCAAGTCGAGGAGGAGTAGAGGACTGCTGCGCCGTGGCAGTCCGCTCTCGCTCTCTTCTATCTGCCACTGTCCACCTCTCTGTCCCGTCATTAGTTCCCATCTCTGTCTTTGTCCTTGTGTTTCGCGTCCCGTTCGCCCCTTGTTGCACTCGTTGTGCTCCCTTTTGTGGTGCGCCGAGCCACGAGCAAAAGACATGCCACACGATCGATTTCATGCGGCAGTGACGCTTATAACAAACCCTAGCGTGCCGTGTTTCTACCGTGAAAGTAGTTTTCGACTGTTTTTCTTGTCGCGTCAAACTTGTCCACTGCCGCAACAGAGAAGTAGGATTAGTCTAGCTTAAATTACCCTCTAGATTCGCCGCACCTTTGCCTCTAGCACAACCAATCTTGCCCCTCTAGCTTAAATTACACTCTAGTTTCCGCTATACTTTTTTCCTTCAATAGAACAGTTTTGCCACTCTAATATTTATTATCTTATAAATAAGAGTCGGTGGTGATGGTACGTTATTTATCAATCCTACCCCACCCCTTCCTATCCTAGGTAACGCTAACAACGGGTCGCTCCTAATTGCGCATGCTTAACCTCACACTCTCCCTTGCTCGTCGCAAATTTCGAACCTGCAAGACTGCTCCCTCGGTAGAAATCCCAACAACCCACCCACCATGTTAAAATCTCCCTCTCCTTTCGCCAATTGCACCGTCCACGGCTCCCTGCTACATTCTTGCATGTAGCAGTCGGCAGATTGTTCACCCGACTAATACACCGGTCTTGGAGTAGCAACTTAGAACCGCCACGCTCGTCGAGGACCACCGCAGTGCCATCTAGAATTACTCATCCAGGCTCACGACAGCTGCCCCTTGGAGTCCTACTCCTAGTTCATGCTCAGGCTCCACCACCGGTGACCCCAAGAGCAGCGAGGGTGAGCAGGAGTGTGCCAGCGTGGGCAACGACGACGAGGAATCCGGCATCGGTGCTTGCGACGGGTGGCGCAAGAAACTCCACATCTCCAAGGACCAGTCCACCGTCCTCGAGGAGAGCTTCAAGGAGCACAACACCCTCAACCCCGTATGCATCATCCTGAGAGGTCTGCCCACTCTACCATCCATTCACCATCTAAATCAATCAAGATTAACAAACAAAAATATGATCTTTTTACCATCTTTTTGTGCTCATCAACACTAGTACAGATACGTCCATCCATTGCGGCATATCTGATGTGGTTAGCGAAAAGCGCCACGAATAACATATATCGGAGGTGGTCAGTATAAAAAAAATGGCCTCAGACAACGAGATTGGAAGCAACCGCCTCGGATATTATCCGAGGCTGTCCTCCGAGATGAACCTCCTCGGATAATGGGTCAAATCCGAGGCGGTTATATATTATCAACCGCCTCGGATAATTGAGTAAATGTCGGAGGCGGTTGCTGGTATATAACCACCTCCATATAACTGATATCCAAGGTGATTATGTGGATCTAACCGCCACCAATATGTTGCACAATATTTAATGTGTTGTGCGAGCAGACAGACGACCAGAGGAAGATATGTCTTAAATGTGATAAATTGCTGACGATTCTTTGAGCTATTTCTTGGTATTTTTTAATGGAGAAACTAGATTTGGAAGAGTGGTTGGAGATAATACTTTCTTGTTGATTAGCAAAAGTTAGTGTTTTGTTTTTGAAGCATTTTATTCAATAATTTGGTGATTTTACTTTGTTTCTTGGACATTGAGAATATTGAATTATATGGTCACAATTAGATTCATGGGGATGTTTGATTCATTGTATAGTTGAATGTGTAGCAATTATGTGTTAAGGTATGCAAATTTTGAAGGAATTTTGTGGCTAAAATGGAAAAGGCAAAGAATGATGGCTTAATTTTTGTGGCTTAATTTTTATATGCAAGAAATGGTACTTTGGTTAGTTATAGGTTAGTAATTGAAGAGAGTCGACACATGCAGGTTAATTTTATAGTTAGTTAGTTAGTTTACTTATATTAGTTAGTTAGTTATGTTAGTTATATTAGTTAGTTAGTTAGTTAGGTTAGTAATTATTTTTAGAATTTGGTTAGGTTAGTAATTGAAGAAATGTTAAAATCATGTCACGAAGTCGATGCACTTTATATTTGTAACTTAAATTTCAACTTTGTATATGCACGGCTTAGATAGATCGATCGTGGATGTACGGAGCTCGCAACACAGAGGCATATAGAGATGAAGTGAGAGCATTATGGCAGCTGCCGAGGCAGACATATTGAGAGAGGGTAGAGCAAACACGTATTGTCCATGCCTAGACTATGGTAACGTAAGGATTTTTGAGCTCCATCATATCGAGTTCGACTTGTTTAAGAGAGGTTTTAGGGAAGGGTATTCAATTTGGACCAAGCACGGTGAAGATCAAGCCGTAGTATAAGATGACGATATTCTTGCCGATGGAGAAGCAACCGATATGCCATTTGATATCGGTTATGATTCACACTATCAGATGTCCGATGATGCCAACCCGTTGCCTGACATGAAACAGATGTTGCGTGATTTAAAAGGGCATGAAACTGACAGAGAGTACCAACAATTTATAGGCTTGATGGGGGCCTTGGAGAAACCGCTATTCCCAGAATGCAAGGCTAAGTTCACATTGTTATATGGCGTGCTTGAACTATTGAAGCTAAAGGCGATCAACAGCTGGTCCAACAAGAGCTTCAACGAGTTGTTGGGCCTCCTAGGGGACATGCTTCCAGAGGAGAATGAGTTACCCATAAACACATATGGAGCTAAGAAGGTGCTTTGTCCATTGGAACTAGAAGTTAAAAAGATACATGCAAGCCGGAATGATTGTATCCTATACTGGAAAGAGTTTGTAAAGTTACATTCATGCCCTGTATGCAAGGCTTCTCAGTACAAGGGTAAGATTGGACTAGATGGAGCTGAGGAATGCATCGAGGTGACGAAGGGGACTCCTTCAAAAGTTGCTTGGTACCTATCTGTAATCCTGCGCCTAAAGCATTTATTTGCGAACCCGAAGGAAGCAAAGTTGTTTCACTGGCATGCCGAAGAGTGGAAGACATCCAGTGAAAAGCTAAGACACCTAGCTGATGCTATCCAGTGGAGAAACATTGATAGGAAGTATCCTCTATTTGCTGTAAAAACTAGGAACGTAAGATGTGCACTGAGTACGGATGGAATGAATCCATTTGGCAACATGAGCAGTTGACACAACACCTAGCCCGTGCTTCTCAGTATGTAAACCTACCTCCCTGGCTTTGTATGAAACAGAAGTACATTATGATGTCCATACTTATCAAGGGCCTTAGCAATCTGGTAACGACATCGACATGTATTTCCAACAGTTGATGGATAATCTACAAACACTGTGGAACACAGAAGTGCAGGTATGGGATGCGGACAAAAGAGAATACTTCACTCTGCGGGCCATGCTGTTCTGCACAATCCAAGACTTTCCCACTCTCGGCAATACCTCTGATCAGACAGTAAAAGGACACAAAGGTTTTTTCATATGCATGAAAAATACCGTGAGCTTAAGTCTGAAGAATTATAGGAAAGTCATGTACATGGGCCACCGGAGGTTCCTGCCTATAAGACACCGTTACCAGAGGTGGAAGTCACAGTTCAACGGGAGAACGGAGAATGATGTGAAACCACGGCCATTCAGCGGTGCAGAGATATTCGAAAAGGTTAATGATGTCAATGTTGTGCTTGGAAAGGGTAAAAAAAAGGACCGTAGATGAGTCTGCATATTGGAAGAAGTGATCAGTGTTCTAAGACTTACCATATTGGAAGGATCTAGATATTCGGCACTGCATCGATGTTATGTACATAGAGAAGAATGTTTATGACAACGTGCTGGGTCTATTGCTAAACATGAAGGACAAGATGAAAGATAGCGTTAAGGCGTGACTTGACATGGTTATGTAACATCCCAGTTTTGCTAATTAGGATTAGTGTTGATGAATTTGAGCAAGAATTAAAAATTGCTCTTGATTGCACCATCTCATGCATGCATGTATAATTGCAATCAAAGTAAAAGTCTTAAGGGCAAAGTCAATAAGTAATTAAATTCTACAACTAGATAAAATGATGTATAATGGCATCCAATATTTTTATGAAACTATAAACAAACCAAAGATCACATAAAAATATTGTTATAAACATTGAGCTAAGGTCTATATGTGGCTTAACTCAAGTAACCATTAGTAGTAGTTAATATTTCACTAAGCGTGAACTCAATCAAGGGTTTAGCAAGCTAATTAAGAAATAGAATTTTTGGCAAGTGATAATTCATCTTCCCGTGACTCATCTAATTAGTTCTCTTTTCTAATTTGATGCCGCCATCTCATTCTTGTATGTAAAAAAAAATCCTTGCACACATTGGTGGAGCTAATAAATGGTAGTAAATTAACTTGTATTTCTTTGAGCTTATCCATTTCTAACGTGGGCAGCTACTAGCAAAAACACCACAAGCCACCTCATGCTTCAAGCAGCTCACACATAAAGCAGCCAAGAATTTTTTTATCTTGATCTTTATCTTCACTTCAGTACTACCATTACACAATACGAATGAACAGCAGTTGCTAGCAAAGCTTAGGGCCGAAGCAAAGTCCTTGCCACCTCCTAGTTGTATATGTGAGTCACCATAGCAAGTAAACAAAAATATGACACCAGCTGCTTGCTGTAGATCAGACTGAAGGCAAACAATTCTTTTCCTTGTACTCCAAACAGAGTAGCAGCGATAGCAAATCAAACCCTGCACTTTCTCCAATCCTTGTATTATCTAAGGCCAGCTGCTACTCCTAGCTATTTAAGCCAAGCTAGACTGCACCATGAAGCCGTAAGGAGAAGGAAATCAGGAGAGAGGCCATGAGAGCAAGCACTATAGTGCACATATACACTCATTAGAAGAACACCAAGGAAAATAAAGAGGAGGCCACCACTAGGAAGAGCAAACCAGGAGCAACTTGTCCACCATTGGAGCAAGAAGGAAAAGTTCCAACCCCAGGGAGAAGAAGCAAATCAAGAAGCTCACCATAGCCTTGAGCTCTATCAAGGTATAAACATACCTTGCTAACCACTTATCTTTTTGCTGCACCTATTCCATCCGTCCAAATATTCTCTAATTTTTACCACAGTCTCTTTGATGCTCTAGGAGTCCCTCATAAAATTTTCAGATTTTTCTGGGTGATTTAACCCCATGTTCAAATTTCAAAATTTCTAAAAGACCTAGAAATCAATACTGGGGCAATTCTATCATGCACTTGTAGTTCAAACTTACAAGTGGGCCAAATTTGAATTCCAATTTTTATTTCAAAATCCTCCGAACAAAGTGACCTTGAAATAATTTTTAGATGATCCTAAATGATCACAGGAGTACGTCTTCTGTAAACTTTGGAGAAAATAAAAGTGCCATCTGAATCGATTTCAAAAATTAAAACCAATATTCAGTCTTGAGAACCGAAAAGAATTAGAAAAGAAACGGAAATTATGACGGTGGGTCCCACCTGTCATAGGCTCGGTCAAACTTTGACCAAGCTGACCAGGAGGCCCACATGTCAGTGGCTGTGGTTATTTTGGAATTAGGTAATAAAAATATTTTTAACTTAATATTTTTTATTACTGAGGAAAATATCAAAAAGGATTTAAAAATGAGTAAATCTTAGAAAAACCATAGTAAATCCATTTTTAATCAAAAAATACAAATGATATATCAAAATGTTCAGAAAAATAAGATCTATCTAATCGTGTCATTTCCATACATGTTTTCATAGTAGAAAAAATATAAATGGTTAAAAACTCAAATTAGGGTTTTTGATTAGCCGGAATTCTTTGGATCGCAAATTCTCAAGCGTCCGGACTCTGATTAAATTGATTCCACTTGCATTAGTATTTGTTTTGAATCATCTATGCCATGACATGCATTTCATACCATGCTGATGTTCATCATTTTGATATATATCATTGCACCTTTTTTCAATGTTTTCGTTCTTCCCGATAGAACCGGAAGATCCCGAAGCGTATAATCCTGAGCAGGAACAAGACTTAATAGCCGAACCGCAAGGCAAGCAACCCTTTGAACATTTTGCGATTATCCTACTATTTGTAAATTATTAATTGTTTTCAAAACCCTATCGCATGCTTTCAACTTATACTTTATGTTAAGTGCTAGCTTTATTCCTTGCATAACTTACTTTGTCGCTCAATCAATCCCACCACACCCCAACCTAATTAGAGTAGTATAGTTGTTGCTTCTAAGTTACTTATATAATTAATAATGCTTAGACATGCTTAGACATGTAGAAGTTGTAATTTCTTGGATGGCAGACAAAACACAACACTCTCGATGGGTTAAATGGTAGGTGGGTGTTCACCGGGAAGTAACTAATGAACTTGATTTATAATTATTGGGCTTAGACGAGAGGCTATGGCTGGGAGCATGGTGGGTTATCTCATTTTTCCCACAAGGACCGGTTTCCGGTGTCCGTTTGAACCAAGATTTGCGTACTTCTACACGGGTGGTATAATGGGCCACCCACGACTGAATAATTTGTCTAGACTTGAGTTATGAGCTGCATAATTTGTGTGGCGTACCCGGTTTTAAGGCCGGATACTCCCTTGTGATTACTGCACCGGTCCCTGGATCAGTAGCCGGTACACACAAGTTAACCTGTATATCATTGTTATACATGCGTAAATCAGTATACTCTATGTAAATAGACCGTCAAGGTCGATTGTCTGATACCTGCAGCCCAACGGCTATAAACTTGCAGTGGAAAAACAAGCAATGATGTGGCCCATCAATATGCCATACCCAACAGGCAACTGACTGGGGTTACGCCCTAGCTTTCGCGATCGTAATCGTATCTTCAGAATTGATGTCTCCTTCGTCTGGCCAAATCAATAAGCCAGGTGAGTACATTGAATGTACTCGCAAGCTATTCCCGCAGGGAAATATTACGGTAATATTTCATGTAAGGTGTAACTCAAAGGAGTAGCTCTATCCTAAGTTGCTTGTTGTGCGGAAATGTAAGTTTTCAATTTAAATACGAGAATAGTAGATTCCAAAGCAGTTTTGTAAACTAGAGCAATTCAAAGCAACAAAACTTCTCTTGAGGTAGTCCTAGCTACCTCCTTTTCTCATCTCAAGTGATAGCTCAGTCTATCACTGCTTAACTCGATGCTCAGCCCGTACTACCCCGGGTAGTATGGCTAGCCTCCGCTTAACTCAATGCTCAGCCCGTACTACCCCGGGTAGTACGGCTAGCCTCCTTCTCCTGCAATTCCTTACTACCAGCCGTATAGCGTAAATTGCACCCTGTGGACACATCATGCCCACGTCCTTAGTCCCTTTTCCAGGCTTTCACAAACAAAACTCAGTCTAACCAATGTGTGACCTTGCCAGTTCATGTCCATAACCGAGGACGTGGCTATTCGAATAGTTTTTAACACTCTGCAGAGGTTGTACGGCTTTACCCACAAGATGCAAGTCCCCCTTGTTGCCAGGTACCAGTGGGCACACTCCGCGAGGTGTGCTGGCAGGGTTATTGCAACGAGACCTTTCGCCCGCTTCCATACTAGAGCTGGACCCGCTAGATGGGTAACCCAACTTTTTCGTCCCAGACAAAATGGGACTCCCTATCTTTATGTCGCATCAACACCCAACGCCTAGCAGTGGTGGATCTCTAGGACTTTAACCACCTAGTCACATACTTCCTACTTTCCACGGGTCCATACTCTAGTACTTGCTGGGGTACCAAGCCAAGTCCTTCCCATAAAGGACATGTGGACGTATGGTGAGGAACTGGTTTAGTGGCACTTAGGCTCGGTCCTTAATCGATTCGAGCAAGACTCCATATTTGTCCTCGACGACTAAGCTGCCTCCTGGTACTCTACAGCCCCAGGCTGTCCTTACCATTCTTACCCGAATCAAAATCCTCCTTCATTTTATTTGGGGTTTTGGCAAACATTTCTTTTGAAACAGTCACCTTGGAAAGCACATACTATCCGAGGGTTTTATTTCCCATGTCCCATGGTTTTTGGGTGTACCGATCAAAATTTAGTTTTTAACTATAGCGGGTCTAAGCATGGCTAGTGCCTATAACCTTAATTCTCTTGTTGGTCATAGAACAATCGACTAATTCATCTAGGGTTACAAGGATCGGATATTCTGACCTAAGTCATATGCAGCTATAGGGTTTAATTAGGTCTACATAAAATACCGTTGATATCCACATAGCATGCAAGTTTCGCAAACAAAATAATTAATTTCGCACATATGGGATTCAACATGATCAAGGTGGGAATGCTTGCCTGGCAAATTTGGCCGGGTCTCGGTCTTGAACTTGATGTGACTATGGTCCAGGATCCTTCGCGCGATATCTCCTAACGTCGGTATCTACACATCGAAAGAACGGCGAATAAATCAACGATGCGAGGAAGAATCAAATAAGAGCCAACATACACTCATAAACTTAAGACATGCGCTTCGGACCTAGTTAGTTTCTTAGGATTTGCAAACTGGCGAGAAGGAATCAGCTTCATAATTGTTGTCAGGGAGTATGGTGTCCACGACTAATACATTAAGGCTCCCGGCTACTAATTTGGAAATAGAGGTGTTCCATTACTTTTGAGGATTTTTTTTGTCTCAAGGGTCTGGATGGATATCGGCATGCCAAGTTATCTGAAAGATTTTGAAACATCAAAGGTAGTTTTGGTTTTGAAGCCTACTTTTAGAGCATAAGGTGAAAAATTTTAGGAGCCCCTTGGTGTTTGTATCTTAAGAATTCTCAGAGCGGAATGCACTTATACTTCTTAGTCCAAGACGGAGGTTTTGATGTATATATAAAGAAACGATAACTGGCTTCTGGCATCCAAAATCAAATACCTCTTCTTCTCTCTTCCTCTTTTTTTAACACGCTTCTGGACCTGATATTCTAGACTTGACTTTAGGAAATTTTAGGAAAAGATATGAATGGATCCAGGGCTAACACGAAAAAGTATACCTTTGACATTCAACGTTCGGAATGTTATACAGAAGGATTGTTTCGATTTTATTTGACTACAGAAGATGGGTCGGTTAGGTCGTTATTAGCACGTGCACTAGAGCCTAACCAGGGGAGGAGATTAACTTAGCGCCACGCTTATCTTGGTGGGCCTGCGGTTGAAACCGAGAAGAAAGAGGTTGGTAGCTCAGGTGAACTGGGATTTTTGGGAGGGGTTGCGCTGGTGCCGTAGTGGAGAGCTGGGCACTGCGGCGGGGAAAAATAGGTATATGCGGGGCATCCTTGGCGTTGGCCGTCGGGCTCGCGCGTGTTCGTCTCCAACAACTTTGCCGTGGTGGCGTTAGGGCCGGCGGCAAGGACCGCGATAGGGAGGGACGGAGCTCGGGTATGGGTTACCGGTGGCAAGCGACCTGCTCTGATGGTCGGCGAGCAGCTGGTGGCGATTGCGGCGGGTCTGCTAGTGGCGGCCTACCGGCAGCGAGTTGCAGGAGAAAAGATCTGCCGGGGAGCAGGGCCGAGCGGGCAATGCTCGGGGCGGCTCGGAAGAAGGATGCACCGCTGGAGTGGACGATGGCTGGAGCTGTCTAGGGCGATGGCGAGGGTGCTCAAGGGAGAATTGGGCGGCGGAGGCTTGAAAAGCTTCCCGATGCGAGAGAAGGGAAGGGGATGCTCTGATGTCGGTGGCGACCGGGGAAAAGGCGGCGTGTTGGAGGCCAAGCGGCGTTGCCAGCATTTGCTATGGAGTCCGGCGGTCGTGCCTTGGTTCTCTGCGGTAGGGGCAACGCTTGATGCTAGCTAGGTCAAGCGGCCCAGTGGAGTTACAGTGGCTATGAGCGAACGCCGGCGGCGGCGCTCGGAGGGGCGGCGGGATGAGGGAGGCCAAAGAAAAGCTAAGGAGCAGTGGAGGTGGAGGTGGCATATTGGGCTGATTTGGGGAGAAATAGAGAGGATTTGGGGAGGGAGGTATAGCAGCTCAGCCTGCTAGCTTGGGAAGCCGAAGAACAGAGGAATAGAAGTGAGGGTGTTTGGAACTTATGGGGGAGGAGCTCGGGTGATGATGCCGCAGGAAAGAAAAGTAGGAAGGGGAGGAGGGGATCAATGTCAGGAGCTGCAGGAGGAGGGAAGGAAATGGCACATGGCTATCACTGTGCCACGGTGGGCGACGTGGTCTGGAGTTGTGCTGCACAGAAAAAGGTTGGCACCGTCCTCTGTTGTTTGATGGAAGGTGGCAGGGGAGCAAATGGGAGAGAAGCTCAGCTTGGAGCAAGCGAGATGCTCGTGGATGGCAGCTAGCAAAGACATGCAGTAGGTGGCCGGTGCTATAGATGAGTGGGGAAAAAATTGACACTGATTGCTGTGGTGGTAGATTTGGCTTGGAGTCTTACAGCAGCTCGCCAAGGAGTTATTTGTAGGTACTATTGCAGCACAGGGGAGATGGGATATGTTAGGCACCGAATTGATGTGCTGGCATCGAGGACAGGGTGTCGGGCTGCAGATTAAGGAGAGGAACCAACCAAGGAACAAAAAGACAAAGAGAAAGATCAATAGAGTAGCAGACAGGTAGAACGATGCATGTATCGTGCCTCCCTTGACCGGATATTTGCGAGTAGAATTAGAATAAAGGTATAAGCCACCAGGCCTTATTTACGATTATTTACGCAAGCATATATATAACGTCTTATCTCATTGCCCGATAGGCTTGGAGTTTGTCTGGTATGTCCCAATAATTTACGAGGAGCAATTTGAGTCTAGGATGGATATAAAATTTGAGATTAGAGTATTGCCCAAGCATTGAGGGAGGGAAAAGAGTTAGGGTTCATGTTACTTGGGCAGTGGCGTGAGTAATTTTGGATATTATGGCAAAGACATATCCAACTTTAGGTTGGGCAAAAGAATGGATATGCACACCCGTATGTATATATGTGTTCATGATGGCAGGTTTAGGCGTCAAGGATCCGGTGGTAGAATAAGTGGTAGTGGGGCCAAGGGCGACATACCTATATGTCCATGTAAGTGCACAAAGGCGAATATGTGTGGATGCGCAAAGGTGACCATAATAGACAGGCACACACGCTCATACATACGGGTATAAGCATGTAGGAAATTTACCGGTACGCCTGTATAGACACACGAGAAGTCCGGCGGGAAAAGGCATGCAAGAGGTGTCTCACGTCGAGGGACGTAAGATCGGATTTAGTGAGGAGATAAAGGTGACGAGGGTTTGATCAAGTGCATCGGGAGAGAGATACGAGAAATTACCTGGTAACTATACCAGACTACGATAAGGTCACGGAGGAGATAACATGTTTTTAATTAGGTTTATTTAAGAGATTATTATGGTTAGCACAGAAAGTTTTTGTTAGCCCTAATTTTCAGGTTCTAGAAAATCGGGGTGTGACAGTTTGCCATTTCCATTTGTTGGGTGAGTGAAAAATGATGTGATGTGGTGCCTCAATATAGGTGTAAGGGTTACACATGGTCTAGAACCGGGGATGTATCACCTGCTACAACTTTAGGACCGTGTCAGGGTACCGGCCGGACTGGTGTATACGGGGATGTATCACTTGCTACAATGAAACCTAGTGACCTAGCCTAGGGGTTTTAGTTTCAGACGCACACGTTGCTTGTAGGTTCTGCTCCTTCCGGGTCTTTCTCAGATACGTCATCGTCTTCGCTGTTATCGTCTCTCTCAGGAGTTGGAGTAGGATTGGACATATCTTGGGCTGCGCGAGAGGTTCCCACGCCAGCTGTGAACCTCCGTAGACATTCTCGAGTTTTGCCGCATCGCCTCTTGGGCGGTGGTGGTGGCTCGGCCTCCTCGGCAACATTGACGTCGCACGACTCTGGGGTGGCATTATTTGCAACGATGGTCCTCTGCTGCTGCCTAGTGGCTAGCTTCAATAGTCCGCGCACACGTTGTAACTCTTTGCGCACATCTTCCAGTTCTTTGAGGGTACGATGGGTCATGACGTCCTGAGCTTCCACATATTGTGTAAGGTGTAGCACGGCTGGATCATCTTCATGATTTGCAGGGGTATACCATCGGACGTTCACCCGGATGGGGTGCTGAGGGAAAAATTGAGTGGCCATGTGGTTGGCCAACTCAATAAGCTCGTGGTGCAAATGGGCGAGAGTCTTGTATGCTACCATTTGATGGCCTGGCAAGGTGCTCGGCTTCGAGGTCCTGTGAAGTTGTAGGCTTGGCTATCGCTCCTTCTGGCGCAGAAGATAATGACTCTAGCCCAGTACTCCGTCTTGTTTTTCGGCCGTCTTCTGCTTGAACACATGATACTCCAGAACAGACAGTCCTCCGCATCGGTTGACAGCTTCTCGTAGCAGCTGTGGGAATCCTGCGGTGGTTGCTGCGCAGGTCTCGCCGTGCTTCTTAATTGAACCCATCTATGCCATTTTTAAAACCAAAATCAGGATAAGTAGAATGTTCAGAAATTTTTGCCAGATAAGATGACTGCTAGAAGGGATGAGAGTACTAGAGCTCATGCTTAAGCAAATTTTTAATCTTCAAAAAATACTTATGACCCAAGTTTCATCTAATGGCCATGCTAGCTAGGGTTTCCTACAGTCAGTATGGCTCTGATACCAAGCTGTGGTGTACCCGGTTTTAAGGCCGGATACTTCCATGTGTTTCATGTACTGGTCCCATGATCAGTAGCCAGTACACACAGAACTTGATAGTATAGTCATATAATACCGAATTCTTTTATTACACAATAGCCATTATGGCTTTAGTTCATACAAACGGGCCTATTGGCCGAATAGAAACAGCAACGAAAATGGAAAGTGCGATAGATAGCCCATCAATATGCCTACCCAACAGGCAACTGACTGGGGGAAACGCCCTAGCCCTCATAGTCACTGTTTTCGTCGTCGGAGATGAACTCTTCTTCATCTAGCTATATCAACAAGCCAGGTGAGTACATTGATTGTACTCGCAAGCTATTCCCACAGGTGGAATATATATATATATACAGTAATATGCATGCAGGGTATGTATCAAAAGAACAGCTCTATCCTAAGTTGCTTGTTGTGCGGAAAAGTAAGTTTTCAATTTAAATACGAGAATAGTAGATTCCAAAGCAGTTTTGTAAATCAGAGTAATTCAAAGCAACAAAACTTCTCTTGAGGTAGACCCGGCTACCTCCTTTTTATCTCTCGTGATAGCTCAGTCCATACTACCCCGGGCAGTATGACTAGCCTCCTCATTTCATTGCTCAACTCGTACTATCCCGGATAGTACAGCTAGCCTCCTCAACTCAGTGCTCAGCCCGTGCTATCCCGGATAGCTCGGCTAGCCTTCACTTATCTCAATGCTCAGCCCGTATTGTCCCGGACAGTACGGCTAGCCTCCTTCTCCTACAATTCCTTGCTACCAGCCGTGTAGCGTAAATTGCACCCTGTGGACACATTATGCCCACGTTCTTAATCCCTTTCCCAAGCTTTCGCAAATAAAACTTAGTCTAACCAGTGTGTGGCCTTGCAGTTCATGTCCATGACCGAGGATGCGGCTATTCGAATAGTTTTTAACACTCTGCAGAGGTTGTACGGCTTTACCCACAAGATGTAAGTCCCCCTTGTTGCCGAGCGCTAACGGATACACTTCACGAGGTGTATTGGCAGGGCTATTACAACGAGGCCTTCGCTGCTTCCATACTAGAGCTGGACCCGCTAGGTGGTTGACCCAACTCTCGCGTCCCGGACCCCAAAAATGGGACTCCCCACCTTTGTGTCGAGTCAACACCCAAACGCCTAGCGGTGGGGGGATCTCTAGGACTTTAACCACCTAGTTACATACTTCCTACTTCCCACGGGTCCATACCCTAATACTTGCCGGGGTACCAAGCCAAGACCTTCCCATAAAGGACATGTGGACGTACGGTGAGGAACTGGTTTAGTAGTACTTAGGCTCGGTCCTTAACTGATTGGAGCAAGACTTCATTTTCAACTCCATGTTCGTCCCAGATGACCATGCCACCATCAGATACTCTACAGCCCTAGGCTGCCCTTACCATTCTCACCCGAATCAAAATCATCTCCAGTTTTATTTGGGTTTTGACAAACATTTCTTTCAAATGCCACCTCGGATAACACATGCTATCCGAGGGTTTTATTTCCCATGTCCCAAAGGAATTCATGATATTCGAACAAAAATTCAGTTTTTAACTACGGCAGGTCTAAGCTTGGCTAATGCCTATAACCTTAATACTTTCGTCGGTCACATGACCACCGACTAATATACCTAGGGTTAGAAAGAATCGGATATTCAGACCTAGGTCATGTGCAGCTATCGGGTATAACTAGGTCTATATAAAATATCGTTGATATCCACATAGCATGCAAATTTCGCAAACAAAATAATTAAAATTTCACACATATCGGATTCAACATGATCAAAGTGGGAATGCTTGCCTGGCAGTTCCTGCTCTTGTTCCTGACGTGGGGGTGAATCCGGTTCCTCCTCGCGCGCGTGCCTCACTCTGTTAACTACACGTCGGAAAATCGGCGAATAAGAAGCAATCCAACAAAACTCCAATAAATCTAGACGTAATGCATGTTCAAGATTGATGCTATTAAGGTGGGGTGATACAAGTTTTTGATCGGGTTAGGGTTAGGGTTTTGAGGTAGTTGATTGTCGCTCCATTCTAGGAGTTATTAGGTTTAAGGGTAGCTCAGGACGGAGGCTGGGGAGAGTATATATATGAGCTCAAGTTAGTGGTAGGGTCCCGAGAGTTTAAAAGCTTAGGTCCATTAGCATAAGGATTACCCTAGGTGATGTGTGTACGCATATATGCCGCATGAAATGATAGTACCTTTAATAGGGAAGAACATGCCTTTGAGGTTGTATTTTCAAAATCATTTGACTAATGACCCTTTGAGTACTATGGACATTTTAGGTATGCTGGTCAGGATGGACAACTTATTTTGGAGCTGCTCAAGGAGGGATAGGTACATGGCATATGTTGACCCAACGAAAGGAATAGCCCTAATACCTAAACCTTGTTGTTTAAGCTATAAAATGTGCTCAAAATTTAAAACTCTGTGAAGACAAAAGGTTGAGTTATTTCTGAGGATTTCAAAACCGGGAAAACATTTGGAAAAACCGGCCGGGGTGGGGCTGAACCAGTCAAATTGGTGTAGAACCGGTTTCTGGACCGTTTTCCAGGGAGCTTTACGTTTTCTTCCCGAGCGAAATACGTCTTTCAGGGAAGGAGACGGGAATGGGCAGGGGCGCTGCCGCTTACCTGGCGGTGGACCTTGCCTTTGCTGGTGGCCCACGCATCAGGGGAAAGGGTGCACCTATTACCTGATGGCTTCACCCGTCAGCTTGCTCGGGTCAAATCAAAGGAGGTCGCCGGCGCCGGAGTTTTCCCTGATTTGGGGCTTTCGGCCGCGGTGGATATTAGGGGAAATTGGAGACAACTTCGGCCAAGGAGGGGAGCAGGGACTAAGCTGGGTAAGCTAATGGAGGGGATGGGGTTCAATGCTGCTCGGCTTCGCTGAGGATCCAGGTGGTTCGGCTGTGTTCCGTGGTGAGGAGCGAGGGCAGTGGGAGAATGAGATGGGTGATTGCTTGCTGGTTTGGGGGAAGAAGGGCAAAGCTCGGTGAGGGGCAGTGAGTTCAACATGTCCTCTTATAGCTACTCGGCGATGGTCCCGGGGTGGTCTCCGCTGTACCAGCTCGTGTCCACGATTGGACGGCTCGGGAGGGTTTATGGCGAGGCTGGGCTAGTGAGGAGGTGAGGACAGGCCGGGACTCGTGCGCTGTAGCTCAACAGCGAGCGGCGCGGGACAAGTCGACGGCTGATGCGGCTTTGCCGCTGTTCCTCTACAAGCCCAGTGATGGGACATGGCTGAGGCAATTAGGGCTGCGCTGTGGCCACAGCGGTATGGAGGAGAAAGGACGGGTGCAATGACGTGCTCCGGCGTGATGCGCGGCGGACTTCCCGTCGTGAGGCGTGGCAGGTCAGCGTTCGGTGCGGCAGGGATGGCACTACTGACCGAAGCTGTGGCATGCCAGGGCGCTGTGCTCAGGGAGGGAAGGGGAGGGTACGTGGCGCAATGCGGCGCTCGGGCGGTGCTCCAACGGCGGGTGACGCGGAGTCAGCCGACGGCCGGTATGGCTCGTTGCTGTGGGATGCCACTGTGGCATGACCAGGCGTGGCCAGTGCGCGTCCAGGGGCGGCATGAGCTGCCACTGGGTGTCCTGATGCAATTTGCCACACACACCTCTGTCTCAGAGATTCGTGAGGACGTGTTCAAGAGCACAGGAGAGTTTCGCACCGAATTTGCAGTGTATGGGAGGTGGGGGACTTGAATGCCATGCTGAGCCTTACTATGCCAACGGCTTGGTTTAAAGGGAAGTGACAAGACGTGGTGCTATCCATGAGAGTTGTAGCTTTAGGTAAGTTGGGATGGCCGAGGAGAGGTTCTTAAAATCTGTTGGCAGATTTTGGTTGATGATCCCTCGTGATTTGATGTAACGAAGGGATTCTGCCCCAAGTGTTCGATATTGCTTTCTCGAAGTTTCTGAATGGGACATGCCTATGTTTTTGCGTATTCGTGCTTCTGGAGGTGTGAGGATTATTGTAGATTTTTACCGAAATTCTCTGAGGTCTATTCCTGTGGGGTTGTAGTTCAACGCTCGTTTCTGCCCTAAGGTTTATTATTTTGATATTCAGGTATTTTTGAACTGGACATGTCCTTTTTATGTTATATTTGAGTTGAGAATCATATTAAGTTGTCCCAAGAATTTTCCCGGAATTTTTGGAAAGGTCGGGGAGTGGTAGATCTCGCGATTAGGGTTTTGGAAGGTATTGGGTTTAAATATGAAGAAATGGAATCGGGCCTGGAACTAGGGTTCCGGGGTGCGGCAAGGTGATGTGAAGGTATGGAAATTCTCAGGAACTCTCCTACCTTGGCCTGGGACTACTTGGTTTCAGGGTGCCGTGGATGTTGGTGTTTTGGTGTATAGGGTGCAGGTGTTGAGTCAATGGATGTTCTTGCATTAGGGTTTATTCCTGTATATGGTGCGTGCAGGGTGTGTTAGCATATACGGGGCCCATGACACATTGTTCGGAGTTCTGGAGTCGGACTGTGCTGTTATGGGTGTGTCGCTTCGCCGAAAGGGCGTCATTTGGGGTTTGCGTATATGGTGTATATATCAAGGTAGGGTCTGAGATAAAGTGGTATATACATGTTGTGTTGGGAGTAAGGAGGGGTCAGGACATGTTGATCGTTTATCCGGAGATTGTACCTTACTGGTAGGTTTTGTTGGTTTGTCGAGAAAGAGAATTCTAGGGTTAACGTATATGTGTATACGGTATATGGGTTTATGTCGGGTACTGATTTAGATTTAGATGCACATACTTTCTAAAACATGCCATGCTCCAAGAACACCGAGAAAATTCAAATGCGAAAACAAGAGCATGATCACACGTGGCGTATACGCGTATATGTGATCATGCTAAGGGTTGGTATAAGAACATTTTGGCAAAAGCATAGATGATCTTACTTATTTAGCGCAAAAAGTTTTTGTAAGCCCTAATTTTCGGGTTTTAGAAAATCGAGATGTGACAGATTGCTTCCTCCCTGGGCGTTCAGGAAGAATCGAGGGTTGGACTGATCCAACTTGAGACACTGCGAGAACATCATTTTAGTTATTATCAGTAGATCACATGCAATGTATATGCTATATCCTTAGACCTGAAATTATCGTATGTGCTTGAGATGTGTAATGACTTATTTAGGGGTTGCCAAACGCTACTCCATAATTGGGTAGTTATAAAGATTGCTTTCTTGTTTGTCATGAAGCATGCTGCGAGGCATGGTCAATCGAGATGGGATTTGCTCCTCTCTGTAATGAGAGATATATCTCTGGGCCCCTCGAGTGATCGGATCTAAAAATGCATGGCTGTGCTACTTAAGGTTAAAGAGTTAACCTAGTAAAAGATTCTGAGACACGTGATCGAGAAAGAGCGGTCAAGCTCGAGCCTGACCTTGACAAATACCGTGAGGCAAAGGGAGTTGCATATATAACATTGCGAAGGTTCGTCTGATCGATCTTTATGTGCGTTTGGGAGTTGGCACGTCCTGCTAGGAGCCGCTAACAATTAGTGACCGAGTAGGAGTACTCGGGTCATATCTAAACATGCGTGAACCTATAGAGTCGCACACTTAAGGGGCTGAAGCCTAATTCGGATTAGGATCCGAGTTAGACTAGGCATTAAGCCCTAATAGGCCTCTAACGTAGAAGCCCATTGTGGGGACGTCTATATACGGAGAGGGGACGGAAGTTTTAGGGTTAGCTAATTAAGAATCCTCGAAACTCAGCCATCTCTCCTCCCACGCTCAAAGTCGCCTACTTGGATCTAGCAATCGGGGCAAACGATGTTCCTCCCTGAATGTGTGGATACCTTGAAGGTGTTGCGGCCGTGATGCTTGGACGAACTGTTCGAGGGAACCGCGAGGATGAGAAGGTAGTATGACCAGCTGCTTTTGCTACATCGACTCTACTTCCGCTACGGTTCTGTGCATCAAGTGGTAAACACGTGATCCATTGCTATAGCAATTCTTGGTTTACGCGGTAGAAATTTTTATTTTGCGCTAGTGTAGCCTACCCGTATCCCAACAAACACGAAGCTCTCAGCGGTGACCATGGCGATGTCCCTTCCCCCTCCTTATCTCTCCCACCGCCTACCCTGGACAGCGGCCGCGGCGGCTTAACGGGGGCGTGGAGGTGGTCTTAGTCGACATCATAGTCCTGCTCATTGTTGAGGTTGTCGTCGTCCTCGATGCTGTTGTCCCCGTCGAGGTCGAAGTTCCTTGCATCGCCGAAGTCATCGTCCATGTCACCATCACCGTACATCGAGGTCGAAGGCGCAATGAGGACTGTGTCGGTAGCGTTGTCTCTGTCCTTGACAGCACCGGTGGTGGTCTGTTGTTGTCATCGGCAACGGCGGCTCCGGCCAGCAGGCATGATGAAGGCTGCCTTGGCAACATCATCTTTGTCCTCGGCGGCGCTGGCGCTGGTCAGCTATTGTCGTCGGCAGTGGTGGCTCCAGCGTCAGCTCCGGCATCGGCAAGCGCGATGAAGACTGTCTTGGCAGCGTCACCTTTGTCCTCGGCGGCACCGGCGGCGGTCGGCTGTCGTCGTCGGCAACAGCGAGATGAGGGCAGGAGCGACTAAGGTAGGCGCGACTGGTTTTGCTCTTTTGTTTTCATCAAGGATTGTTTTTATGTGATTGCTACGTCTCCGAAAAAATAGAACTTTAGATATAAAAGGTTGGATGGTGAAGGTTGTTTGGATCTAATGAACTAGTGTTTTTTATATTAGTTTAGATGTGACAAATCTTTTATCTCAGTTTAAAGAAAAAAACCGTATATACAGTTCAAACCCAGCCCAGCCTAGCCTAAACCGTTCGCGGGTGGGCCTGTTGAGTTGCTTCATTTGTTTTTCATATTTGCAGTCATCGGTGGATTATTATTATAGCCCGGTTTGAGATGTTTGAGAAAGAATATACTGGCAACACGCATGTATATATGAACAAGTGCGTTTTCTTTTTGCTGAAATAGACAATGATGCCCTGTGTATAAAAAAGCAACTGACAGACAGCATGGAAAAAGTGAGAAAAGACTGAGCTGCTTTTCTTATTGAGGTGCGCTTATCCACTCCACCAATCACTGCAGCGCTGTCTGAGTGGTGCGCTGCATGCACGCGTTGCGGTGGACCACACGAAGTGGATCTCGGATCCTGATACTCACATAATTAAGCACAGTTGATTTGCCCGTATTTTAGGGCAAATAGTTTTTTCGCATTCAAGATATACAAGGTTTTGTCTTTAGATTATTTGCTAGATCAGCCAGAAAACAAACTCTTCATTACTTGTACTCACAAACCACCATGGAACCGTTTCTGCGAACAAATACTAATGAACACTACTTCAACTAGCTAGGCTAGTTGTTTTGTTTAATGAATGAGAAATTTTAACACGTTCTCAAACTATTTTGACCATCTATTTCTTTTGATCCAAGGCTCTACAATGATCATGATTTCGGTAATAGGTCACAATGACTTTAAATAAGTATTATTTGCATATTTGGATATTAACATAAAAGGAAACAATGCATTTAAAAAGTACTAGCACACATAGTGTATGGCGAGCGCTACAAATCGGCATACCTATATTAGCCATTTGTAGGCATAGGAGGTAGCCGTCGGACATTAGTGCAGAAACCCTTATAGGGGAAACTTACTAGTGGCATCCCCCTAAAGAACCACGCCACTGGTATCTGCACAAAATACCAGTGACGTGCAAATATTACACCACGCCACTAATAAAAGACAACTAGTGGCGTGTTGACCAAAGAGAGCGCCACTAGAAAACGGGACCCAGCAGTCGGACCCGGCATAAGTTACTAGTGGCGTGGCGCACTAAACGCACGCCACTAGTATATGTTCTACTAGTGGCGTGGGCTTCCAGCGCCCACGCTACTAGTAAAATGAGCCGGGCCCGCTTCTGGGCCCCACTTACTAGTGGCGTGGCGCATAAACAGCACGCCACTAGTAAGGCCTGTACTAGTGGTGTGTCTCTAAGTACCACACGCCACTAGTAACTTATGCCTACTAGTGGCGTGTTTTTTGTCCTGCGCGCCACTAGTAATTTGTTTATTAGTGGCGTGTTGTCTGGATGGCACGCCACTAATAGCTACGCTCAATAATTGAGCGAACCTCACTGCTCATATATGAGGCCCTTCCTCTCCTTCTTCTTCCTCCTCTCCTTCACTTCTTCCTCCTCTCCCCTTGTTCTTTCCTCTAACTTCCACATACATATGGCACATTAATTAAGCCCTATATATAGCTAGATCTACTCTCTCTCTCTTTCCTCCACCCCCTCACATACATTAAATTCGTCTCTCTCTCCTTCATTAATGCATGGTTAGCTATCTCTCCCCCCAATCTATCTCACCTAAATCCCTTTCCCCCAAATCCTCTCTCTCCCTCTCACCACCACCACCACCACCACCTATAGCCGGCCTCACTCGCTCTCGATCGACGTCTCGGTCCTCTTCGTCCCTAGGTGAGAATTAACTTCGAGGGCATGCTCGTCGTCTATTTGAATGAAATGAAATGTACATTGTTGTGGATTTGCGCGTATGTGAGATGATGAAAATTTATGTATCGAGCCATATATATCGTTATGTCGACGATCGACTTTGTTAATGCATGTATTGCTTGTGATACCGGTCATCGAGCCGAGGCAACAACTCATTGTAGTTGCTCCATGTGTTTTTTCAGGGAATATATATGAGTTGCCAATGTTTTGATAAAATGTTGATTCGTCATTATTTTGTCAAATTTCTGGCACACTTGATTTGTGTCATTTTTAGCAAAGGTCATGCCGAAATTTTCTATGACCTTGTTGGTTTTAATTCTTTTTCTTATATCTTATAGGGATCGATCGAACGATATCATGGATTGAAGTATGAATGGGTTCTTAAAGTTCGCCGTGGAAGATATGGAGCGAAGGGGTGGCAAGGAGATATGTTGTCCGTATCGTGAATGCAAAAACATGCATATGTTCACGCCCCGTTCTGGCTTTGTGAAGGCGCACTTGCTCCGACGGGGTTTCATGGATTGTTATACACGGTGGACAAGTCACGGTGAGGAGGATGAGGATGTTGCCGACGTCGAAGGGGCGACAGATGAAGAAGCGGGAAACGAAGACCCGGAAGATGAAGGGATGGAGCACCAAGAGGCGCCCGGACATGATGAAGAGGTCGGACATGATGACGATGCCGAACATGATGAAGATGCCGAAGTGGCGGACACCCAGGACACGTTGGCCGCAATGGTGCAGGACCCTCATGTTCAAGAGTTGATTGTGAAAAAGATGACTAACGAAAGAGCTACTCTTAGAGAGGCTGCCAAGTTTGCGAAACTGGAGAAAGACTCAAAAACTCCATTGTATGATGGGTGCGATCCCCAGCACACCCACCTCAACGTCACGCTCAAACTTCTAGACATCAAGGCAAAATACAAAAGCACGGACGCAAGTCTCGATGCGACATTGGAGTTTCTATATAAAGTTTTTCCCGAAGGGAACGTGTTGCCTAGTAGTATCGATGAGACCAAGAAGGTCGTGTGCCCTCTTGATTTGCCGCACATCAGATACCACGTGTGCGTCAATGACTGCATCATTTATCGGAACGAGCACGAGGACCTAACAGAGCGTCCAGAGTGCGAGGAACCCCGATACAAGCGGGGAAAGAAAACTCCTCAAAAGGTTGTATGGTACTTTCCGCTCATTCCCCATTTGCAGCGTCTATACGCAAACAAGAAGGATACAAAGCTCATACGTTGGCACAAAGATAGGAAGATGGCGGGTAAAGATGATGGCATGCTGAGGCACCCTGCAGATGGTTGCCAGTGGAAAGCACTCGACTGTGAATACCCTGAATTCGGAGAGAAGCAAGGAATATCAGGTTGGGTGTGAGTACGGACGGACTCAATCCTTTTGGCAACCAGAGTAGCACACACAGCACTTGGCCCGTGTTTATATGATTCTACAACCTCCCCCGGCCCCGGAAACCAAAAAGAAGAGAAAGCGGCTTGCTAAGAAAGATTACAAGGGCGTTGCTAGCCAGCCGGTTGAGAAGATCCCGGTCCAGGCTAAGAAATCCTCGGGATCTAGCCAAGTAGAGAGTAGTCGTCTTGAATGGCGGGTGTTCCATATCCCTGGTGAACCCATCGTACCGACGGATATGTACAACACCCTCCCGTTCGAAATGAGGATTCTGCATGACGATATTCTCACTAGGGAGAGGCAGGCTCATTCGCTTGGAGATCAAGATCTCCCGGTTTTCATGGTGCAGGTGCCACCGGGGTTCGACTTCGTCGAAGATTTCCCTGCTGACAAGTTCTATCTGCGTTTCGAGGAGATCTTCGACATGTTCAACCTCTTCCGCCTCGACGCGTCCTTACTCCGCCTATGGGCGCTCCATGAAGCCAAAGTGGCCAGACTTGAGAAGGTGCAGGATGTCGCGGTAGCGGACCCTTACCACATGCACGGGAACAACCTTCGCAACCCTCAGGGGTTTGAAACTGCGAAGAGGTACATTTCGGACTTCATGGTTGCGAATAAGGAGAAGAACTACCTTCTCATGCCCTACCTTCCCTTGTAAGTCGTTCGCTAGCCCTAATATGCTTTCGTAGATTTCCATTATACTTGCACGTACCAAGGTTTGACGATATTGGTATGTTCAACTGTTTGCGCAGCAACCACTGCATCCTCATCGTTGTATCCCCGAAGTATTCCCATACTTATTTCTTGGATTCGATGAGAAACGAGAAGAAAGACTACACCTCCGTGAAGCAACTTCTAGATGAAGCTCTGTTCGAGTATAATTATAGGGGAGGACACACCATGGAGAAATACAAAAAGAAGAACAAACTTGGCCTGCCACGCTTCGGCCACAACACTGACTTCTGTTGCATGCAGCAGCTGAAAAACAGTGTGACGTGCGGCTACTACGTCATCCACCACATGGAGCAGTACGTACGGGTACGAAAAACCTTCACAGACCACGCTGACGTCACCAAGTGGGGGGAAAAGCCTGCAGCAACTCTCAGGAGATTGCAAAGACGAGTTCCGACGCATCCAGGAGAAGTTTGTGAGCATCATCAACCAGGATGTCGTCGACGCCACCGGGATCTTCAACGGCGGCGCAGCAACTCCGGAGGAGCGAGAGGCTCGCTTAAAGGAACAGGCTAACGACATACCGCCCTTGTACAAGTCGATAGCAGACGCTCGCCCCGCTAGTTCCGAATACAACCGAAGCGAGCGATAGCTAAGTCAAACGAGAGAAAAGACGATGATGGGGTTGTTGTGTATACGTACATTGTCGTTGTGTTAATGTTTTTCCAAACTTGACTATTTTGTTTTTAAGATGCATAGTTTGTATATTGAGAGTTTCCTTGTAATCATCTTCTTTTTTTAAGATGCATAGTGTGCTAGCTTAGGGTTTATCTATTGGTTTATGTTGGCTTGATGGTTGATTGCTTACTATTGCTTAACTTAAGATCAACCCTATATCATTGGAAATCTGGACTAGTTCCCAGATTTTTCCCAAGTACTAGCTCCTAAACTAAATGCATCTCCACAGGAGGTGCATACATTCTAAACATAACCAACCCTTTCTCTCTTTTCTCTGTTTTGCAGGTTTTAATACAAAAGGAGAAGTCAAAAAAAAGATGAGAAGAGAAGATGAACTAGATAGGTTTAGCTTAGGTTTATTTTCCTTTCTTCTTTCTTTTTCTCCTTTGTAATGTTCTTTTGTAATCCAACTTACTAGGCATGTATTTTGGACAAATGGATGATCTGTATAAATTAAATATGGTGTATTTTTTTTAAATTCACAAATTTTTTTTGGGCCTGGAAAATATACTAGTGGTGTGTGGGAGTCGGAGCACGCCACTATTGTGCCATGTACTAGTGGCGTGTGGGAGTCAGAGCACGCCACTAGTAATAACATGTAATTTTTTTTCGAAGAAGAAAAATGCATATTAGTGGCGTGGGAGAGAATTTACACGCCACTAATGGGGAATATTATTAGTGGCGTTCACAGTGTGTGGCACGCCACTAGTATATGGGTTACTAGTGGCGTGGTGGAATAGACACGCCACTAGTATGTGGATTACTAGTGGCGTGCGTACGACACACCACTAGTAACCACTTACCACCGGCGTGATACTAGTGACGTGCTGCCCACACGCCACTAATAGGAATTTTAGTACGCCACTAATAATGGGGTTCTATACTAGTGGGATGGAGTTTTGGTGGACGGCGGGATTGGAAACAAGGGGACGAGCCATATGCAATGCAACAAATCGCTAATTTGTGGGAAACAAATTTGGAGACAATATGAAACATACAAAACAGACAGGCAAATTATTTCCTTAAACAAAACGCTAAATTTTCGGCAACAAATTGGCATGCCGATATTAAAGATTAGCAACAAACAGGATTAACTAAATTTAGGGGAAACAATTTTAGTGACTATAGGAAACAACTATAGTGACCATATGAAACATGGACAATTCACTGTATGCAATACGTAGCGTGGGCTCCTTCTGTTATGGTAACAACGGAAATATTTACATAGTGAGAGGGAAACACTTTGCTAAACCTTGCACAACAACATTTTTGAACCAATATAACAATAGAATGTATACAGCACAATCCCGGATTTTTGGGAAACTTATGATTCAAATCGCTAGATTTTCAGCATCATGGTCTCCTTCTATTATGGCAATATGGAAACATTTACGTAATGAGAGGAGAACATTTTACTAAACTTGCACAACAAATTTGTCAAACTACAACAACAACTAATGTTCGTTCATCTGAGCTAATTTGTTTATATTTTACTCATCCATGCATTTTGTTTCCTATAGAATGAAACTTTGTTTCCTATACTACAATAATTTGTTTCCATCGACTTGCAGCATGGGTGGCAACGATAGAAGACGCATCATGGGTGGTGACAGAGGAAGACGTCGAAATTGGTAGCCTTGAGGTCCATGGCGGCGTCGCGTCCTCCCAAACGCTAAGTGATCGGAGGCCGTTCACCCCCACGGTGAGGGAGAAGGCCACGGCGACAATGATGGAGAAGAGGCACGCAGGCACCGCTGTGGATTTCGCTGGGATCTCTCCTGCACGAGAGCGGAAGTGGTTGCGCGTCCTGGATCCCGTGATCCTTTTCGACGGAGTCTTCTCCGAGGTCATGGCGGCGGCGAGAACAACGGGGAGGAGGACGTTGAGGTAGATGTGCTCATCGGTGGGAACAACGGTGTGGAGGACGGTGAGGGCGCGGCGCCAGTCATGTGGTTGGCTGCTCCTCATGTGTTGCTGTGAGAATGGGATATGGGGAGAGATGAATGTCTAATTGTGTGGGTTGAGGGATTTTATAGGAGAAGATGGACGGTTGGATGAATGGTGCTAGAATGAACGGTTAGATGCTAGGAAGATGAAATTCTGTAATCAGCATGCCGTTTTGTAGTGTTTGCCATAGTGTATTTCCACGTTCATACCATCTTTAGTATGTCAAGCAAGAGAAGAAATTTTGTAACATGACCTGTAATTTAAAGCACGTAGCGTTACAAATTGATATGGAGGATGAAAGAGAAAAATATTGTAGGGTGCAATTATTTCGTAGTATGTGGCGACTTTTGTTTCACATTTCATTTGTATGCTCCAAAACCATAGTACAAGCTAGAGGCAAATGGGAAAAAACTCTGTAACATGACAAGCAAATGGCACGGTGCAAGTGGAGATGAAGATTTGCTATACATTTTGCTTGTAATGTGACAACATTTTTTTTTATCGAGCAATGCTATATTTATTTTATAAAAAATTTTACAAAACTTTTACTTTCGTGATGACATGGAATGTATTTCTTTTTTTTCTCATTACTCACTCCTTGTGAGCATGTAAATGAATCTTCTATAAAAAATTTTGGTAGGAATGGAACTATCGTTTTTGTTCTGACAACTATTTCCTACGTGACTTAGTCGAACAAAGCAAACATCTTACACCATGACCACTCAAATATATTTTGATCGGACAATTCAAATGACAATTGAAAGGCTGCTGATTAATGTGGGATTTCGAGAGAAAGATCCGAGGATGCAACGGTATGTTTGGTGAGAGAAATTTCCTGCGTTGGAGAGAGCAACCGGCTATTGCAGGTTATTTTTCATGTGATAATTATTAGACCCTACCACTTCTAATAATCAACGGTCTAGAATGATCTATTGCTCTTATCTTCCAGATAGTAAGTTGGACGGTCTTTTTTTTTAAGGAAAAACTCACGTATATTATGTTGTAAGAAAAACAGTACACATACACACGCAGAGCATAAAAGAAGGATACGGAGGACGCTACTGTCGCACCCATTTTACAAAGAAGTCCCTCAAAGATAAAAAAATTGCAAATAGGTCCAAGGACCTCTTCGTGTTCCTCTCGACCAGCACCAGCCGAGCTCCTCCGCGAAAGCTGCCGACGAAGCAAAGCTGGTGAAGTCGGAATCTATGGAGCTGAAGCCACCCCTTTGCCGCATGGTGTTGATGGACCGCAGTTGCCACCATCCCCTCGGAGATGGCTCTGAATCGATGAAGGCGCACAGCCGGAGGCAAAGATCCCAAGGACCTGCTCTTCGAGTGCCTCTAGCACCGGATCTGGGGGCAAAGCCAACCCGCCCTTGACCGGGCGGCCAGATCCATCAGCCTCTTCCGCGAACCGACGACAGCAGCCGTCGCCGTCCCTCCGGAGCAGACCGCCGGCGCCACCACACAGCCGAAGCACCGACGCAGGACAAACCCCAACGCCAAAAATCCACAAGCCCCCCGTCGGCGCTGGCGAAGCAACCAACGAGGACGAGCACGGCCGGGATACCCTTATTCCAACCGCCACTGTTGGCCGCTCTCTAAACACAACGGCGACGAAGAACCTTACCCTACACAAAAAAAAGGACCTCACCCCCTCCGGTCAGCAAAGCACCACGGTCCCGGCCACCTCCGACGACCCAGAAAGCCGCTGGAGCCGGACCAGAACCCTGGGCCCGCCGCCGAGGGGACACCCTCTCAAGTTGGACGGTCTTAGAACTGCTCCGAGTAAATACACCAGGACAGTACTTTAATCTTCTCGATGAAGCAGTATTTTAATCTTTGAAGGGAAAGAGAAGAACTACTATCCCTCGTTCAGGATAAACAGCAGTGAAAATTTGGTCAAACATCCCCGGCCTTAAACAAACTGCACCAGATAAGACCAAGGAGATACCATATTATAGGCCAGAGCAATAACAAACCTGGCCCACGTGGTCCGCACTTGGGTCTCTGTAATCCGATCGCATCATAATTCCATGTACTGACGTGACCGGCCGTACGTTCTCGTCTTCAGCTAGAGTATAATATGATGCGCTCGTCGAATTACTTTACTGATAATGCCAACATATAGGTAAGCACATACGTAAACGACGCAGCATTTATATAGTGCAGAATCGTTCATGCAAAACGTCTTATCTAAATTAATTGGATTAAAACGTCTCCGATAACTAATATCTAAGACGATTATCATAGTTCACTTGCCTCGGATAAAGACTTTGAGAGCAATCGCCTCGGATAATAAAGTCATCCGAGACAGTTGTTCCATCGCAACTGTCTTGAATATATATCGAAAACGGTTGTAAATACACAACCACGTTGGATAAGATGCATATCTAAGGCGGTTATGTATTTATAACAGTTTCGGATGTGTTGAAAACCTGAAATTTCATAATCCTACCAACTCCGAAATTTTAAAACCCGAAATTTTAGAATCCCACGGGTATATAATTCATCACCTCAGTGCATCTCTCCACTCATATCTACATCTAAAATTTCTTCTTCTCCTTTTCACTCTCCTCTCCTCCCTTCCACCCTTCTCCTCCTCCCATCCTTCTCATCAAAATCCACCACAAGGAGCATCTCCTCTTCACGTCACCATCCTCATAGGAATATGGCAGAGGCTACACGGGAGTTTTGCTTGGATTCAAGGTAAGGAAGGTCCTCTCGACTCAAGATTTGTGTCTTTCGCCTCATTTCGAACGATTCCTGCCTAAAATTTTTATTTTTAAAATTTTTCTCGTATATTTTCTAACAACTCTACTCCTTCACAGTTCATAATCCACAAAAATTGCATTTGGAGCTTAGGAAGATGTTCAACGGAGGGTCGGTAGATGCGGTTTTTCATTCAAAGGGGCAAAAATCTATCTTAGAGGGCGAATTTGGAGGTCAACAAATGTACAAGTCTAAAGATGTGTAGATTTATCAGATGCGCCTTGTCGATAGCTTCATTTTGAGTGGTCTTGGAATCAAAATGGACATCGTATGCAAAAGTTACAGCCGTTTTAGTGAAACCCTACCCAGCACTACCGGGTAGGATTTTTTTTCCGGATAGTATCTTATTCGAGGCAGTTGTCTTATGGCAACCACCTCAGATATCTGTTATCCGACGCGGTTGTATAATTGCAACCGCCTTGGATATCAGTTATTCGAGACGGTTGCATAATCGCATATCTGCAACCACTATTTGGAGAAGACAATAACCGCCTTGGATGATCCATTTCAACCGTGTCGAATGAGCTTTTCTGTAAACAAGGCCGCTGTCGGCAACTCATCGGCGCGATTATATATTGTACGTGTACAGTTCGTATGTGTAACAGTGATAAACAACAACGCCCCTTCTCAGTAGAAGCCCCCATTGTCAAGGAATCATCATTGCGATTCCTATTGTACGTTTAACTGCGGTAAACAACTTTTTTGGAACCCTCTTTGAGACTAAGCCACCATTGTCGACTGCTAATTGACGTTATTCATATTGTACATGTTCATCTCTTATGTGTAGCAACCCAGGTTTGAGTCACTTACCTGAAAAAAATGGTGGGATATCCGTCGTATCTCTTGGGAAAAAATGGTTCTTCTGTGTAACGGTTTTGTAAATAGATTATTCACGTAACATCTGCATCACATTGTCACCTCCACCGCCAAAGAGATCCCGGAAACCCATGGCCAATCACATGGCGTCATGTCCATGACAGCCGGGAAAAACGACGCTCTTAACGCTCCCCTAGATCTCGTAGATGGCATCCACACACCCCACTCCCTTTATATCTAACACACGACCACACGCGCCGGCCACTCAATGCTATAGCTTTTTTCGCGCAAGATCTGTATTCATTCAACAGAACATCAGTAGTACAAGGACCACAAAGCAAAGACAAATTACAAAGAGGTCCTTGGACCCGCCGGCGACCACCGCAACCAGAGCGAGCCGAGGGCGAAACGCCGGAGCTGCTGCTCCTTTTACCGGAGCCGTCCAAGCTTTTTTGCGGACACAGACATCCGGGAAGTCCCCGGTCACGTGCTCCGAAGAACCAGCGCCCTGGATGCGAAGCCGCCGTTGATGTCCGCCGAACTCCGCCATAGAATCCGGCACGAAAACTCGCCGGCACAGACGCCGGACGAGGAACCCTAGCAACAAACCAAAAACTCCACTCACCTCCCGATGGCGTCGCGCACCACCAGAGCGAGGTCGAGGCGGGGAGACGTTATTCCTCACCGGCGGCGACACCATCGCCTCGCCACCGCCGGATGGAGACTGGATCTACAGAAAACAGACAAAACAAGCCCCCCCCCCAACGAGCCAAGGGTCCGGCTCACCTCACAGGACCAAGCTGGTCACCGGAGACGAGGCGGACCGGCGAACTCGCCGGAGGGAGGAGGCGGAACCCCGAACGCCCCTTTTTTCTCTGTTTTCTCCGCTCTCTCCTGTAGCAACGAGAGGTTTCGGGAAGCTGCAAATGCTTTTTTCACTCAATGCTATAGCTTGCTTGCTTGTTGTGTGAGGCTCGAGACACCAAAAAAGGGAAGCAAATATATACTAGATTTTTAGCGGGCGTTGGTGCCAACCTGCAAGTTTGTAGCTAGCTAGAGGCAGCTGGGGTGCACTAGTAGTGTACTACCATGGCAATGTGGGTGCTTCTGCTTCCTCCTCTCATTAGGTTCCTGCTTCCTTTGCTGCTGCTGCTGCTGCTGCTGCTTCTGGTGGTGGTTGGTCCCGTCCATGGCTATGGCAAGCTCAAGGTCGATCGGGTTCTACAATCAATCGTGCCCCGACGCCGAGGGCATCGTTCGCAAGGTCGTCGCCAAGGCCGTCGACGACGACCCCACGTGTACCGCGCCGCTGCTGAGGCTCCACTTCCACGATTGCTTCGTCAGGGTTAAGTGTTTTTTCTTGTCGATAACTAAGTTGACCAAGAATATATAGCCTTCACTGATTGAATCATTGAAAGTTTGCATTACTTCGTGGCGAGAGGGGAGATAGAAAGGGAGGTAGGGAAAAAGATGCAGAGAGGATATGATGAAGCTTGATTATTTCAAATGAGCCTTTCTACCTGTTTTTTTTCTTTTTATTTTTTCTTTTGAAAGCACCACATACTTTTTTATTGCTTTCTGGAGTGCAATGGTATCCTAAGCAGGCTTCACTGATTCACTCACTCTGTCACTCATTAGTCACTTGACCAGAAACTAGGATGGAGAAGCGACTCCGAAACTTTTATCTGTAAAATAGAAAGGGAATATTCCCCTGGCCGGTGTCAAAATTTTCATTTCACTTTCCTTCTGTTACCTCATAAAACAAGCATCAATCATCGAGTACAAAAACGAGCAGAGCAACACGAAAATAATGTTCTAGTTGAACTCACTTACTTCGTGATATGATGTGCAGGGTTACGATGGATCGGTGCTCGTCAACTCGACCAAGACGAACACGGCGGAGAAGGACGCCAAGCCGAACCACACGCTGGACGCGTTCGACGTGATCGACGTCATAAAGGAGAAGCTGGAGGAGAAGTGCCCCGGAACCGTCTCCTGCGCCGACATCCTCGCCATCGCCGCCAGAGACGCCGTCTCGCTGGTAATTAAGCTTCTTCCTTCCTCCTTCCGGAAACGCTTAAATTAAGTTGGACATATCAAGCATGCATCGAGCTAGTTGAGTTTAATTGCTCACCTGTTGTTCAATGATTGACTAGGCTACGATGGTGGCCAAGGGAGGGTGGAGCAAGGACGGCAACTTGTACGAGGTGGAGACCGGCCGGCGAGACGGCCGCGTGTCGAGCGCCAAGGAGGCGGCGGCGCACTTGCCTGATTCCTTTGATGGAATCCGGAAACTCATCAAGAGGTTTGCTTCCAAGGGCCTCGGACTCAAGGATTTGGCTGTTTTATCAGGTAATGACCATAGCTTCGCGCATTCTTGTTGAATAAAATATTTGGACTTAAGCTGATGATAAATAGTATTTGCATTGGCCATATGTAAAAGATGTGCTGGTATATTTACCATCAATAGTACTACAAATCTCCAATAGGTGTAAGGTTGAACTTAAGCTTTTCTGCTGACATATTACATTTTGATGGAGAGATCAATGGCACAAGTAATTGCACACTATGAGTGAAAAAATCAACCAAAACAAGGGGAAATGTGTATAGCAAGAGAGTGAGTACTATACCTGATCAATATTGATAATTTTGCAATTTTTATTTTCAAATCTTAGAAGTCTTATATTGTCGGTTTTATTAAACCGGAATGATTAAGATACGTGATTAGCTAACACTATATTTGCTGAGCTTGAGAAGGTGGGAATAATTGGCTAGTGTAGTTGTTTAAATTCAGAAAGGCCACGGATAAAAATTCACAAATTTCATACAACCTTAGTGAAAAGTCCATACTTCATCTTGGGGTTGGTCTAAACCGAACTCTTTTTCTTTTGAACCAGAGAGACCACATATATTAATGAACCATATTATTACAATCACGCGACACTAACTCAACCACATAAGGAGGAGCTAAGCCATACAACACATTATGACACCACTCTTTCTTACTAAAAGCCGCTAAAGAGTGAGCAATTACATTGGCAGTACGCTTGATCTTCTCCGTGAGCACTTAGGAAGACATGCTAGAATACCAAGAATCTCTATCCAAACTGCACGAATGGTCGAGCGATCCTCGACACCGGACGTGATAGAGCGATGCACCACAAGACAATCAGTGTGAAGGATAATCTTAAAATTTGAGTTAAACATCACACGTAGACCTTGTAAACATGCCATCATTTCAGCTTCCTCAACACTAGAGCAGAGCTGCAAGAAATCCTAGGCTGAAAGTACCACATGACCTTCATGATCCCTAACGATAATACCAATGCTCACACTGTGATCCGACATATCGAAGCTGGCATCAACACCCATCTGCAGCCACCCAACAAGAGGACCTGACCAACCTGAAATCTCATGTTCACAAGTGTTAAGACCTGGCGTACTAACTGCATCCAACTTTCCTTTACCCCTTGCATTAAGATTAAATATAGAAGCACTTGAGCCGAGCCAGGAATCAACATAATTCGGAAGAAATTGAACGGAGCTATTAATCAAAGCATCACCCTTGCCAAAAACAAGGTCATTGCGTAAATATTATACTCTCCGAAAAATTAAAAACAGTAGCTTTGTGCACATGTAACTATCCACATTAGCAAGTAGTAAAAGAAACCATTAGGGGCCGTGTTCACAAACTTATCCTCAGCTGGCAGTGTCCAAACTTGACGGAGAGAAAATAGATGTGTTTTAGCTTTAGAGCAAGAGATCATAGCATGGAAGACATACTCACTCTCCATACCACAAATAGAACAAGTGGGAAGCACTCCTATGTTCCGTCTCTACCTGTTGGGCTGAACAGCAAGAGCATCAGTAGCCAGTTTCTAAGCAAAAAAATTTATTCTATGTGGAACATCTGTATTCCAAACACATTTTCAAATGGATCTTCCTTCAATTGTAGCGTTACTATGCTGCCCACGATCATTCTAAGTTAATTTGTTATGAAGGCCAAAAGACCATTACTTTCAAAGTGTCAGGCGATAAGATCCTCTTCTATTGTCTCATGGATCCGAATATTTAAACAGCTTCTGCATCATGAGGATAAAAGATCTGGTTCACCGGACCACCATCTCAAGCCCTTATGTGTGGTCATAGGAGTTGTGAAACCCATTTAACATGTGATTGAGTCTGTTCCTGTAATTTTCAAATAAGAATTTTGAGGGATCCAATTGTGTCTCCAAATATGAAATTTATCACCGTTATTAACATTCCAAATAACACCTTGTTTGAGGAGTTCAAGACCATACATAATACCTTGCCAGCCCGGTGATGAATTCTTTGGAAACACTGTATCGAGCAACTCTCCATTAGGATAATATTTTGCCTTCAAAAACCTGGCACTTAGACTATCAGCAAAATAGAGGAGCCGTCACGCTTGATGCGCAAGGAGAGCTTGATTGAAAATCTTTGGATCCCAGAAGCCAGTGGAAGCCAATGCCACCTTGAGATTTAGGAAGATAATTGTTTTATTCCACGCAAGACAATGAACTTTTCTTCTTTGCTTCTCATCACCCCACCAAAAAATCCTCATAAGCTGTATAAGCTCCTCGCAAAGGCCTGCCGGGAATTTAAAAACCCTCATTGCATAGGTAGGCAGTGCCTACAAAACAAGCAGGAAAACCATAAAATCCCAGTGTTTTCAGCGGCCCAATCTAGAACAAGCCATCACTAATTTCCGAGTAAATAAAAGGTTTACACAAACTCATTCATACTTGCATCAACCTTTGGAGCTAGAAGATTTAGGAAATCCTGGGGCGACACACCATCATGTTTCATGCACTACCGGAATACAGATGTTTGCCGTGTGCGTAATACTTTGCCGAGCGTTTTCCGTCGGGCACTCGGCAAAGACATCCATAAACCGAGTGTCCAAGAAAACCACTCGGCAATACACTACAGCAGGATGACTCTCTGCTGAAACCCCTCCACTGACGGGCAACCTTTTGCCTGTCGGTGGTGCTTATCATCACTGACGGACAACATTTTGCCCGTCAGTGGAGGCGATGCCCAGGCCGGTCACGAGGACCTCCACTGACGGGCCCTAAAGTCGCCCATCGGAGGAGAGACGACCCGTGGCCCGTCGAACCCATAGAGCTGACTGAGAATTAGCACTGACAGGCCCAAATTTTTGGCCCGTCAGTGATGTTTATCAAACCACTGACAGGCCGATATTGAGGCCCGTCAGTGCTAATTTCCAGCCCGTCCACGACCCAGCTATAACCCTAACCCTAGCCAGACGCCAACCCGTACCCCTCCCCAACCCCTCGCGCCCCCGCCCTCGCCCCTGATTTTCTGCTCTTCCTCCTCCCCGAGCTCCCGCCGGCCCCCTCCACCTCCGTGCCCCCCGCCGCCTCCTCTCCCTCCGCCTCCGGCCGCCTCCGCCTCCTCCACGACGCCGCCGGCCCCCTCCGCCTCCTCTCTCCTGAGCCGCCTCCTCTCCCTCCGCCTCCGCCTCTCCGGATCTGCGCCCTCCGCCACCGGATCCGTCCCCCCGGCCGTCGGATCCGTGCCCCTGGTCGCCGGATCCGCGCCCGCTGGCTCCACTCCCCCTCCTCGACCTCGACCTCGACGAGGCTGGCAAGCGGCGTGGCTTGGTCCTCCGGGGAGGATGGAGGCAAGGAGGTCGGAGCATCAAAGAAGAAGTCACCGGGGGCGGGGAACGCCACAGCCGCAGAGATCCGCGAGCCCGCCGAGGAGTATGCACCCCTCATCCTTGCGCAGGACGCCTACGCGCATGTTCTTTCCTCAGATATGGTTTCATCTAACATTGCTTCCTTTAATTTCTCTTATCTTCTATTGTTTGATTCATGTGTACAGTTCAAAGAGGAATGCAACACAGAGAAAAAGATTATTGCAAAGCTTAAAAACAGTCCTAAAAAATCACCTGACTACATAGTTGATGCCAAGTAGAGTTTGCAGTATGCAGTACTACCTACATATCTTTCCCCTTCTATTAGTGCTTGCCTGCTGGGTAAATATGCTGCTGCGGGGGAGTTAGCATTCTGATGGTTGTCAGTGGTTGTCACTCTACGAAAAGGTATATTAAGTTTGCATGATATGGTTACTGTCCTGTGATATGGCATGGCTGTAGAGCTCCTAAGTAATGTTGCCAGTGTTCCTTTAAGCACCATGCAGATTGCCACTACAGGGAACACAATTATTTTTATCTTTTGAATTATAGATGATCTTACTGCATCTATCCTGTTGTACCATAGTTCTAAATTACGGGATACCTGGTGCGTATGTGTCGACTGTGTGCTTAGGCGCACATACATAACATATCTATACCAGGTTATTAAAATTTAAAGTTGGCATCTACAATGAACTGTGTAAGTTGTTGCTTTTGATTCTATTTACTGAATGCATTATTTTGTTTAGCGATTCCAGGTTCTTTGAATTTTTTGAACAGATGTAGTTGATTCAATGCTTGGTGTAAATATTGCAAATTTTGAACAAGACTTAGTCTCATATGACTTATCTAAGTAGCACATACGTGCAATAGTTAATAGTCAATACATTGTTCAGCACAGGCAGTAAACCGGCAATGTATGGGTTAACGTCTCAGCGTTGTATACAAGATAGATGTCTATGATCGTATGTGTGCTTCACTAGGCAAAATTCGTTGGCAAAAGGCTTGGACTGTAACTGGTAGCTTTATTTTGGATGGCAAAAGCCTACCAAACTTCATTATATGTATTGGATAATTTCATCCATGGTTTAACCTGAAGGGTAACCATTATAAAGCATAGAGCGTGTTTGACCTCCTCATTTATCCAGCTAAATTAGGACTCTGATTGATCATGTTTATCCTCTACATTCTTTTTGGTGTATGCAATTAATCTGCTGGTGTCAATTTATTTGCATAATAAGCTCCACTGTTCTGTGCTTCCAGCAAATTGTACCTCCTGTGCTTAATTCCTTCCTGGATCAAGATAGCAGAGTGCGCTACTATGCTTGTGAAGCGCTATATAACATAGCAAAGGTGAACATTTAATGGAGTAATGAAACATGAGTTATATGTATGCTTTATGCTAATGATGAATTTTTATCTGTAGGTTGTAAGAGGGGATTTTATCATCTACTTCAACAAGATTTTTGATGCTTTATGCAAACTGTCTGCAGACTCAGATGCTAATGTGCAGAGTGCAGCTCATCTTCTTGACAGGCTTGTCAAGGTATGGCCTGGGCTATACCTATACATCCCAAGGTAGCAATGGATAACATACTGGAGGCAGGAAATAATGTATAACATACTGGAAGCAGGAAATAATGTGCTGAAAATGAATCTGAAAAAATATATATTGGATGAAATGTATATTGGATGAAATGTATTGTTTTCTAAATTTTATTTTTTTTAATCGCTGAAAACCTACTACTGACGGGCTTCTAAGGAAGGCCCGTCAGTGGTGACAGGGGCTCTGCTGACGGGCCCCTCCTCCACTGACATTTGCAGGCTGACGGGCCCCCAGCCCGTCAGTAGAGGGGGTTTTTTGCCCGTCAGTAGAGGCTCATACTGCAGTAGTGATAACACCACACTCGGCAAACCTGTTCTTTGCCGAGTTCCCGATAAGTGACACTCGGCAAAGAACTTCTTTGCCGAGTGCACCCTACATGACACTCGGCAAACAGGGAGACACGTGTCCTGCCTCGCCAAGGTTGATGGAGAGGCGATAGCGTGGTTTCTTTGCCGAGTGTCATGTAACGGGCACTCGGCAAAGCAGTGGCCCTCCGTTAGCACTGTTCATTTTTGCCGAGTGTCCGTGTCATGACACTCGGTAAACAATGTTTTTTCCAGTACACCCCTTCCCAAATCGGATCTGTTTGATGTTTGTTGTTTGAATTATTTTTTAACAATGTTAGATTTCATATTTTTAAACCGGATCCGTTTGATGTTGGTTTGGGCAGTGAATAGTGCATGGTCTATAATTACTTTGTGGTGTTACGTTTTGTAGTATTCGCATGCCCTACGAAGCGATCGAACCAACTTTTGTAAGAACTTGGCCTCTTTTTGAGTTGGTCATGTTCCTATGCCCCGGTGAACTTGAATCAACCTTTGTCTTTGTGCTACAATGATGTGATGTTTGTATTTTGACGATATGTCATATGTGATGTTTCCAGTGAACTTTGAATTATATTTGTGATATGTGACATCTGAAATGTGATGGTTTGTGATATTTGTTATATTTGTGATGGTTGTGATATCTAAATTGCAGGGATTTTTAGAAATACAAACAAAAAAAAGGTGATGTGTACTTTGCCGGATATGCCGAGTGTAACACTTGGCAAACTTGCCACGTGGCACAAGCTTGTGCAATCTGGTACCTGGGCTGCCAGATTTGTCAAATTTTGCCGAGTGTCACAGTTTTGGCACTCAGCAAACCGTGCCACGTGGCGCGAGCCTGTGCAATCTGGTATTTCGGCTTCCAGATTTGTCAAGTTTTGCCGAGTGTCACATTTATGGCACTCGGCAAACCGTGCCACGTGGGCCCCGGTAACCAACGACGTACCTATTCAGAAGTTGTTTGCTGAGTGCTGGGATCGACACTCGGCAAAGAGGTCTAACGGCGTCCAGGCCGTTTACTCACTTTTGTGTGCCGATTGTCGGTTTTGACACTCGGCAAACATTTTGTCTAGTGCGAGACGAAAAACACTCGGCAAACAGTGCTTTGCCGGCGGGCTGTATGCCGATTCCTGTAACACTCGGCGAATAGTTTGCCGAGTGTGTTCCCTCCTTCGTCGTGTGCCTTTGGCACATGGCAAAGTGATGGAATCCGGTAGTGATGTACAGGTGCTTAAAAAAATTGATAGTGAAAGCATGCATCTCTTGCAGGTTTGAAGTATTAGTGCCATCTTCTTGCAACAAAATTTGAATATTATTTTTCTTTGCTCATAGAGAAGTCTTCCTACGAAAATAACTTGTATTTATGTCCCCTTCTTTAAGCCAAGAGACCCTAGACCTTTGCTGCCACATCATTTCTTCCTTATACAATAATTCATCCATTCTGCTTGTACTTTCTTATTCTGATAGAGAAAAGTATCATCGTTTTTATTCTCCAATTCAGTCAGAACCTTTTTTGCTTGTTCGAACCTCAGAGGAACCAACCCAACAATTCTCCTACTCCATCCATGTAGAGATGTCATCATAGTACCAAATCTATTAGCAATCTCTCCCAGATCAGAGGCACATCCATGTGCATTCCAGTTTTGCTGGATATGGTAAGCAAGGCCATCTCCTTCTCTTCCCAATACAATTCATATCTTCTAAATTTTTTAACATCAGCCAAATCATGAGACTTATCAAGACAAAGAAGGATGGGACAATGGTCTGACCTAAAGCTTTGAATATGTTGAACATGGGCATTTGGAAATAAACTTGACCAAAGAGGACAAGCTACCGCCTAATCCAGCCGTACCCTACCTTGCGCCTTCCAAAATGCTTGTTATCGTAAGTCCACGGATGCCCACTGAAACCAAGATAAAAAACATTGCAATCAGATAAAACATCTTGGAATATAGACATTTAATGTTCAGAATGATGATTAGCTGAAAAATGCTCATGATGCCACATAGCTTCGTTAAAATCCCCTGTCATTAGCCAAGGAGCAGTTACGAGAGGCTTAATCCTTCTAAGGAGTTCCCACATTAAGTGTGTATCATGCACACACGGTTCACCATACACAAAGGTACTTTGCCATTTTATTCCATTCAAAGGGTTGTTAACCAAAACATCAATAAAATGGTCACCAAACTTATGCAGCTCTACCTCCACAGTGTCATCCCAAAATAAGCTAAGCCCCCCACCTTTCCCTTCAACCGAAACTATAAAGGCATTTCTCAACCCAAGACGTCATCATGAGCTCTTAACCTTACTTTTATTTCATTGTGACGTGCTTTCGAAACAAAGGCAATGTTTGGACGCTGGAACTGAACTAGACACACAAGTTCTTGAACTGTCCGAGGTCTACCCAAACCTTGGGAATTCCAACTCAAACACTTCATGGCTCCTAACGGGCGTCCACATGCACGCCTGTCAGTTCACCGGCAGCCCCAAGGCCAGTTGCTTCCCGTTCAGTCTCATTCCCCTCTAGTCCTTCCTCCCCATCTGAAAGTGTACACTCCTTCTGTCGCTTAGTGCTTACACATAAATCAAAGCTAGCACTTACCATCATCATAAAAAAAGAAGCAAAAACAATAGCATGTCTCTTTCCCAGTCGATTGTTTGGTGATGCAAGTGATGGCAGCTCAAAGCCATCACCATGAGAGGGAACAAGTAGGGACACATTGATGTCATCAACCCCTGCTCCCTCTGGCACCTCCTCTTGCGCTCCACTAGAGGGCACTGGTGCAACAAGTCCAGCTGGGGCGTGCTTCACACCAGCAAACCGCATGGCACGCTGCACCTCCTCTTCCTCGCGCAACATCCAGAGCCAGCGACGTCTAGGAACGCACTGTCCCGGATCCTCCTCTAGCAGCTGCTGATTGGTGTCCTTGTGCATAGTCGCCGGAGCCACGTCATGCACCTGCAGGTTGACGATAACAGCAATCACCTACGTAATCACCCCCAGCTGGTGCAGAATGATCACATCACCAAGGCGCTCGTCTTCGTGAACTGCAACAACATCCTTCCTAACTGAAAATTTGGGGAAGCTAAGAGCCCGCCGAGTGCTCCCCAACTCAGCTGGCATGCTCCACCTGCGACACTTGAACGTCTTATAAGGTGACGTGACTAGACGATGCGTTCCGCAGCTAGCAGCTGACAAAACTAATCCGTGTATCCTACAACACCACAAAAGAAGCTAAAATGGGGCAGTTTTTCATACTTAATCTCATAGCACAGCTCTTCCCTGTTCTCCTTTGGTTTGATTTCGACCCATCGCTGCTGCGGCTCTGCAACCGGCTGTGCTACCCAAATACAAAGATACTCATCATCGATGCTGTCGTGCCAGTCGGTGGAGATGCAGATGACAGTGCTGAGACGAGCGCCGCAATTGCCCCATCTCCTCATCATGAGGGATAAAGGTAGCTCGTGGAACTGCACCAATATCAGGAGTCTCCAGCGGCACACCGGCAGCATGCCCCTTGCCGTCGAAGGCCACCACTAGGAGAGCATCCCCTTGGAACATCCATGGGCCACCCCGAAGGATGAATTGAAGTCGCTTTCCTTATGGAGCGTGAGTAGGAAGCAATCCGCCTCGTCAGCCACATGAGCAGAACAGAGAGGAGGAAAATCTGTGACATGGATGTAAGAGACTCCTTACCCCAATCACATATATAAACCTCCTCAACCCTGATGATTACCAGCGACAAATCTGCCCTGAAATCCTCTATCTCTTCGAGATAGCCCTGAATCGGGAGAGTAAAAACCCGATCACGAACGCTAGGAACAGTGCCATGAAGATGCACAGTACCATGCAAATCTGACTTCCCATAGTATGCAATAGGCGGATCCAAAGATAACGCGTCTAAATGCAGCTGATAAGGAAACACCCCCCAGATCTGGAGTATCCAACGTAATTCTTTCTCCCCAATTATTACAAAGGTTTTGAGTCCCAAGCCAGCATGAACCAATCCTTTGAGCTTCCGCAAATAGTCTTGTGCATTTTTTTATTTCTTCATGAGGAGACGCGATTTTCCTTGATCTCTAGACCCAATAGATCATGGCATGATCCCATTAACAACGAAAGGACACCATCTCATTGGTAACCAACCAGCGACCTGTGGTAGATCGGCTCCCAGCCCGGCCGTCACCGCCAGATCGTCCTAGAGACTCAACCAAAAAAAATTCGCTTCGTGTGGCCATGATACACAAAGACCATATCATTTTGACATAGCAAAATGGACCAACACAAAGCGACCGCCTTAACTAGGATGGTCATTCTAAGCCCTTGGTCCAAGTTAATGCTACAATTAGTCTTATGGTACCTTTTCTCTTTTCTTTTTAAAATTAAATTCAAGAAATAATTAGAGTAAATTCACTTTTTACCCCTCGGTTGTCGTAGTGTCAACAATTATCCAATTTAAAAATAATTTCCTCTTTTACTCATATATTTGTGATTTATTCCTTGTTTTACCCCATTTTATAATTTTTCCCCGACTTGAGAAGGTGAACCCACATGCTAGGACTATGTGGCAGCTAACTAGGATGTCACATGGACGCCATGTCCAAAAGTACTAAAAATAATTATAGGAATTATCTTCCATTTAAATAAGTCATATCTCACTCATTTTAACTCCAAACCAACTGATACTTGTTCCACAAAATCTTTAGGATTATAATCTAAACTAAAAGGTAGTTTATTTGATTTTCAAAAAAGATCAATTTTGATTTAAATTTAAGTAAAATTTATGGTAATATAAAAATCCTTAATATATTTAATTTAACTTCAATTATATTCCTTTATCCTCCATAAAATTCAAAAAATTATATTCTGCACTACTCCCTCCATCCCAAAATGTAAGGCATATTTTAATTCGTTAAGACAAGACTTTGACCAACAATTACTCTATTAATATATGATTTATGTGATACAAAATCACAATCATAAGTAAGTACTTTTGAAGATGAATCTAATATCAATTTTATGTCACATAAATTATATACTAACAAAGTAATTGTTGGTCAAAGTTTTGTCTTAACGAACTGTAATACGCCTTACATTTTGGGACGGAGGGAGTATACAGTAAATATTTTAATTTCTAGTTTTTTTAATTCTGGATTTGAACTGTATCTAATGTAATTAAAAATTCTTAATAAATCCAATTAGTTCAAGTAAATTTAACTAGCTTTATTATTTTAGGATTTTAAGAAGGAGAAAAGATTGGGATGTGAGTTAAGTTAAATTTCATTAAATTCATTTTAAATTAATATTCAGTATTATATGCAGAATGTAATTTAGGGACTTATGGAGGAAATGGATTATAATTGATGTTAAGTTGGATTCATTAAGGATTTTAAGATTAACTTAAATACAATTCAAAATTCAAAATTGGTATAAAATCTAAATTTGTGTAGTATGATTTGTGTTATGAGTCTATAAATTTTCAGAACAAGTCACTCAATTTGGAGTTAAAATGAGTGAGATATGATTTTTTTTCAAGAATTAAATAATTCCTATAATTATTCTTCAATATTTTGTGACATGGCATCCATGTTGCATCCTAGTCAGCTGCTGATAGGCCTGACATGTGGGGTCAAGTTGTTTTCTTGGGGAAAATTGTTAAGTGGGGATAAACCATGGAATAAAGCACAACTATGGTGTAAAAATTAAGTAATTGTTGACATTCTACGATATCTAAGGAGTAAAAATTAAAATTTATTGTAATAATTAACAAGAGATACGTAAAGCATAGAAAATTAGTAAAACAAAAATATCCAAATGACAGAGAGCAAGTGGAGTAAAAATCTCGATTCTACAGGAAAGCCTGTGTAAGTAATATTTTCGGTACCTCACTAACTGGCTGATCCACCCTATCAAGCATGAGGTCACACGTTACATGTACAAGAATATCGATCTCGAGCCTTGATACGCAGTAGGAATTTTTTTTATAATTTCCTTTAGATGGTAGAACATCACACAATTCAAGAAACAGTTAATGAAGAGATAGGTAATTAAGACATTATACAAAACTGGCACGATATAAAATATTATAATGACGAAGTCAATGAAGGTAATTTTTATAGGGAGAAGGTTTGCTGAAATTTAGTACCTCTTTTTTGTCCGTGTATCAAGAATTGATCACTCTCCTCGCTCCACTCACCTCTTGTTTAAACTCAACACTCAGTCCTTGAACAATTATATCCTGAAACAAAGAACTCTTTTAACCTAAAGAGAAAACAAAAAGTTGGTGAACTGTACATTATACAGACAAAAAGTGGAAATCTTAGGTGGAACCCTACATGCAGATGAACACATGGGACTTAATATTGCAGTAAAACTTTGCTAAATTTGCATATTACTTAGAGCTTGATTTTAGGCTTACAACACTGCAATTTCATGTGTTTGAAAAATATGAAAATTTAGCAGACATAAAATTAGTGCAACATCTTATACTAAAGTGAAAAAGGTAACATAAAAAGATGCAAGACAGAGACAAGAAATTGAAAAAGTCTGATCTAGCAAAATTTCATAAGAAAATTTATTGAGACGAAGAGATAAGTACATTTTCCATGCAATTTTTTTCTTATTTATTGCAACTTACTATTGCTCACCTTTCATGGGAAAATATTTTATTGAAAGGACTAGAAAAATATTCTGGATATAAAGATTTGGCAGATAATTAAATTTGTTGATTTGACCCTTAGTTGTTTCAATATTTTATTAAATTGACAATTAAAGTCCACTTTAAACACAATTTTTTTAGAGAAAAATAGTAAGAAAAATAGTAAACTCCTTTTAGACTTCTTACCGGAATCTTTCATCGCTGACAAGGGCTAAGCTAGGGACACTTAGCATATCTCACCTGATGACTACTCTCATATTGCCCCATTCCATGTTGTATGTTGTAACTCGGTGATTTTCACTTCTGATAAGAATTGCAACAAAGTGTGTAAATTGATATTAACTGATACTAGTATTCAGGTGGCCACGTGCTGGGCAACACGCACTGCCCATCACTGAGGAAGAGGCTGCGCAACTTCACGGCTCACCACGACATGGACCCGACCCTAGACGTGACGTATGCTGCGATGCTGGAGCGACAGTGTAGTAAGCCCAAGGACAACGTGACGCAACTGGAGATGGTGCCCGGGAGCTTGACGACGTTCGACGCGGCCTACTACCGCCTCGTCGTGGAGAAGAAGGGCCTGTTCCACTCCGACGAGGCCTTGCTCAGGAACGGTGTCACGAAGAGACTCGTGTACGGCTACATGAGGTCAAAGAAGAGGTTCTTCAGAGACTTCGGGGTGTCTGTGGTGAACATGGGGAGAGTTAGCGTCCTCACCGGCAGCCAAGGGGAGATCAGGAGGAGATGCACCGTGGTCAACTAGCTAAGCTAGTTAGCTAAATGTTGTACTGTCCCAATTTGTTCTAGTGCGGAATTGCATTTGTTTTGTAGAGGCCTAGGAATTAAGTTTTGAGTATGGGATTGTGAAATTTTTGGTTGACATTTGTAACTGTAATGTTAATGGAATGTCATAACATGTTCCATAATTAAGATAGATTATGCATTCAACTTCTCCCCAAACACACACCATCTTCCCCTCTTCACCCCTGATCTCACCGCCGCGTCCTTGCTTCCACGATAATGTGTCTACCGCCAACTGCCATTTGCAAACAAATATTTTTTATGAAACTTATATCAAATTTTTTTACATTTTTAAGAAGACACGGAACTATAGCATTTTAGAGAATGATACTCTCCAAACATTGACATCCGTTAAGTTCTACCCGGAAACTGAAATTGTCGTGGAAGTGCTATTTGGAATTCTAACTTTCATTATTTTGAGTTTCGTTCTAATATTTGGCTTCAGTTAACAAAAACAAGAAAAATGCCCTCTTGGGCACCGTATCTGTATTCTTTGTGATATCCTTCATGAATTGCAATTTGCTCCGTCGGTTTTGATCTCGTTATGAATTCTCGATGCTGATCTTCGTAATTCCTAATCCAAATTTAAGTGGTCATCTCGTTGGGTTGGAGGGTTGTTGTTCGTGTACATGAGTCCATCATCGTCTCAACATCCAGTTCAGCAGTATCAGTGAGGACAAAAAGCAACGCTCCGCATGTAGACACTAAACATATTGTCATATCGATTGCCACCTAGCTCCATGCCGAGAGCGCGAGCTTGCCTGACAAGCGATGCATTTCAGAGGAACAACTCAAGTTGAAGCTCCGCAAGCAAAGAAGAAGGGTGTCAAGCTTGAGTTGGAATGGGCACAAGAGGAAATTGTTTCAGTTCTGCGGAGTGATGTTCCCTTACTAGCGTCTAAAATCTGCAATGGCATAGTATGGGGAACGTGAAATTAGCCAGTAATGTCAGCCGTACTGAAATATCGGAAGCAATGTTATTTGTTGACAAAAGGAAATGAAGTACCTGAGCTATTTTTCGTAAGACTGCTATCTAAATATAACTTGTGTTTCCCATGATACTCCAGTATTTTAGCACTAACCTCCGTGCATGAAGATGATGGGAGCTGGTCCAAGTCACAAGATACTATGTAACATGTTGAGCTTGTTTAAGTTACTGAAACTGGATAGACAAAGACCATGAAGAAACTTTACATGACTATCCTTGTAATATTTCGAAGAATTTTCAGTGAGCAATTAAATGTGTTCCGTGGTGGTATATGAAAAGCTTGCTACATGTTTTCATGTTTCTTAAAAAAGGACATACTTGCTGGTGTTTGAAAATTTTAATAATATATATTTTTCTTTTAAAAAGTGGGATCAGTTGCTTGTGTTTTAGATTGAGCTAATACGCTTATGCGTACTATAATATCATCAATTTATTTGAGTGGTGCCAAATTGTATTCCTGCACTTCTGTGCTAAAGCACAAATCTCGTAAGTGGCTCACTACAATTTTTGGGTTCTCCTGTTAGCTCTCGGTGACTTGCTTAGTCTATCAAACTGCTCAATCTTGTTTTCAGCTTTCTGCCCATCAATCCCTGGAGCGCATGTACTATACTGTAAAACTTTTTATGATTTGTATAAGTGGATTAAAGGAATGTGAGTTCTTGCTCAATTTATTTCTTTTTTTCTTGATTATGGAAAAGCAAGTTATTATTTTCTCCAAATGTTCGTTGTTTCTTATGTGTGCACTCTAGACTTGAGCAAACCATGATAATCAGCATTATACCATTTTGTCATATGTGTTCTCCTTTTCTTGTTATTACAAGTGGAAGAAAACAAATATTTTTTCCCCTAGTTTGATAAGAATTTCATAACCATGAGCAGAGAGAGAAAAGATGTTATAGTTGTTTGTCGGACCTCCACATCTAAAGTTTTAATTTTCTATGTTTTGTTACAACACATGGACACTCCTAGAACCAAGGCTAACTTGGTTTGGCAGTGCAGCCTAGCAAACGGTGATAGCAGTTCACTGTGCTATAATTTTTATTTTTATTTATAGTAATACCTTTAATCAATGTTTTTATATATTTATTTATTATTTCGTAGTAATACACACATACCCTATTAATATATGTTAATTTGCGAGGGAGCGACGGTTTCAGATGAGATAACAAACTGGTCTGGAGGTAAAATGGATACAACCTGATGTGACAGGTGTACTGTCAACCGAGAAATCAAAGCAAAGAGAACGGGCATAATCCCGTAGCAAGAGACGGACCCAACAAAAAGAAATCTGACGGAGCAACTCAGCACAGATCTTTGCACAAAATCAAACGGTCAAATAAAGTGACCATGACGAAATTGAAAACAAGCGACTATTATATAGCAATTCGGTATATTTTTCTAAAGTATTATTTGAATTGGGTGGAATTTGGACCCAAATCATTCCAAGATTCCCAACGCGATCCTTTTTTTTTCTTTTCTCAGAAAGAAAAATTCCCCAAGCAATCGTCATACAGAGAAATCCACAAATAGCACGATGAAGATATACTGTAAGTACCAAGAACTTTCCTAACAGTTCTTAGCGGACCGCTGCCATGACAAAGCCGCCGCCACAGGCGTTCGTGTACCGGATCAGCACGGCCCGTGAGTGGGCAGAGCTCGAGCGCACCGGCGGCACCCTCGGCGGCGACCTCGACCACTCCACCGGCTGCATCCACCTCAGCGACCTCAGCCAGGTATCCCCAACTAACATTTATCACTTTGATTTCTTCCGACTTATAGGCTCCCTAAAAATCTCTCATTTGTCAGATCTAGATGAGATACTGTTCTCTCTGATTTCTCGGTAGATTTCTCCCTGTATTGTTGATTTGCTGTATAGATTTCTCCCTGTATTCTTGACGACCATGGACTCAAGAGTTTATATGGCTTGCAGAAGGTCAATGTTGTCGGGAGGTGACCCTTTCCTGAATGATATAGCTGCTTTTGTTGTTCCGGAATTCCGATTCCTTGGTGGCGCGATTTGATGAGCTATGTGGCTGCCGAACTTCGTGTAGTCGTGTAGAGGTTTGGGGCTTATTGCTCTGTTTATGCCCAATAGTCCATACTAGATGGCTTTTCCGACTGAATCTTCGATATAGTTTAGTATGGTACTTAGTGGTGATCCGTAAGATACTACCGAGCAGTTGAAGAATTATCCATTTATCCTTATGTATTCATGATTAGGAGGTCATACATCACAGCTTTTAAGCCTGCTGGAGATACTTCGTTTGAGCTTACAATTACAGTAAGACCGTTCTCGTGTACGGTTTAATGCAACCACACAAATTAGTAAATTTGCCGATGTCACCTGCATTTCTTGTCTCCGGAGTACATCATTTCTTGTCTGGTTGTACGATTAATTCTTTATTTAAGTAACACATTCCACACAAGACTGAGATCTAGAAATTATTTATGAGAAGTAGATGTAGATCAATGTTACTGAAAAGAAAAATAACACTATAGTGCATTGTACCAAAAGGAATCAAATTCCGCAAAATTATTCTATTAAAAAATTAGTTCAAATTTATGACACATTCTTAGGCTGTGTTTTCATGGAAAGAGACAAACATTTCTATGTACATATTCTCCAAGATACTCTTACTCCGTTAGTTCGGAGATAAACCACTTATTCACTTGATATTCCCATTGAAGTTCTTAAATTGTCACACATGTTCAGGTGCTGTAAGATCTGTGAGTACTGACTTCTACCGTACCAACTTCACGTAAATCATGTTATGTCTTGTTCTAGGAGACCATATCAAATTTTCATTATATACTTATCATCCCATTATTTCAATCATTTGACTTCTTTAAAAAAAAATATGAATCATATCCATTCATCCATGTTTCTCTTTTGTATCTTGGTCTTTTTCGAAAGCCAAGTTTATTTAACCCTTGACCTGCTGTAGGTGAAGACGACACTAAATAATTTCTTCCTTGGACGGAATGATCTATACCTACTACAAGTTGACACTGCCAAGGTATGATATTTAAAATTCCGTTATATGTCGTCTCCTATCAGTTCATTGTAACTTTTAAGGAAATTGTCAAGTTTAGTGTCATGTTTATTACTTCTATCTGGGGATATGAGCAAGAGATGGCGACTCTGAGAGCCCCTGCGTCGATCTTCTAGGGCGACATGGGCGGCGACCAACCCTAGCTGCCAGCCGTGCCCTCCTCATCTTCCTCCCCATCGCCGCCACCTTAGGATGGTGCCAGGCAAAGCCTGCACGGCGGAAGGAGGTAGCAGGGCTGTCTATTGCGTCTCCTCGTTGTTGCTCTTGGCACGCCTAGAGATGGTTCATCCCGGCGTGGCCATGGGCGGCGTCCCCGACTGGCGTTGGGGCTCTTGGCCGTGGCGGGTTCCGGGCTGCGTAGGTTGCTGAGACGGCGGCGGCGGTCTGGCGCAAAGGCTTGCTAGGTATGGCGACGCTCAGCGTGTGGGGTTGGGCCTTTCGTGACATTGGTGCCAGTTCTGGACGGTGGTGGCGTCGGGGTCTCGCTCGGCTACGGTGTGCAGGTCTGTTGGTGGCCTGCATATGGCTGATCTGGGGCCCTTGCGCCCAAATCTGGCGGGGGGTAGTTTGCTGGCGTCGGTGGTGGCTTCGGGTCGGTGCGTTAGCAGTCCTTCTCATCGACGGTGTGGCTATGATGTGTGGCGGGCTTCGAGGTGCGGCGGTTCTGGTGCTCCGGACGGGTACGGCTAGGTTGCGGTGTTAGCAGGCCTCGAGGGTCCTTGGGGGATTGCTCGTGTCTGGTGCAATGGTGCGCGGCGTGCTTCGCGGCATGCCGCCCTTGGTGCTAGGCGTGGGGTTCTCTATCTCTTTGTTGTTTTTGGCCAGCATGGGCCGGTGGGTTGGTGTGGTGCTGGGCTAAAGCCTAGCCCGGCTTTTTGTCGGCACCGTCAATGGTGACGCTCTCGGGCGCCGCTCCCTCCTTGGAGGTGTTGGCGTGGAGCCCTGCCCTTTCCCTCACCCTTGGGATGTTCTCCAGATGAAATCTTAGACCTAGGTTGCTGGATTGAGTGACGGCGGCGACGGTGTTTGATGTCTTGTCCTCCTTGGAGGATTCGCTTTGGAGCTCCAATCCCGCGCTTGGTCGGGTGGTCAGCATGGCGGCAACGATGACACTCTAGTGAAGTCTGAGCGATGGTGCAATACCGACGATTTTGGGTTTGCGGGACTCGTCTTGGTTGGCGCATATCGCTCTTCTACTCCGATGATGCTGGTGGCTGTGAAGTTGGAACTATGGCGTTTGCTTGTGTGGGCGGCAACGATGCCACACAACTGGTAGAGTTGTGGGGTGGGACGTGTTGGGCTGTCTAGCGGCTGCGGCACGACGACTGGGGCCCTTGCTCTCTGCTGCTTCCTTGGGTGAAGTCGGAATTGCCTACGTTGGTGACGATGATGATGCCAAGGTTTGTGTCTGTGGGCGGGGCGCCCCGTTTGCTGTGCTCTCGGCCGGCTGTTTCTAGCCTAGTTTCCCTCTAATTAACCAATCATTGTTAGGTTTGGCCCCGTTCTTCCTTTAAAATGAGGTATCTTCTTTTTATATTACAATGGCAGAGCTCCTGCCCCGCTTGTCAGTTTTGCCCAAAAAATATTACTTCTATATGGGGGTTAGGACACATGCGTAAAATGCCACGCATTAATTGATCGCTTCTTTGTCTAGATGGACACCTAGCAAAATGGAAAGCAGTTGGTATTACGCTCTGATAAATTGCTATCCACATAGTTTTGCAGAATTCATCTGGTTATTTTGTGAAGACATTTACATATACAATTTGCTCTTCTTGTGTATCTTAGCTTGCAGATGGCTTAATTTATGAGGCAGTTGATGATTCTAACTACTTTCCTCATTTCCATGGCCCTGATCGGAGCTTTGCACCCCTTCGACTAAGTGCTGTTGTCAAGGCAGAAAAAATAGTGCTGGTAAACAATGATTTTACCTGCAGTCTACTTGATGAAGAGGCCCTCTTATTCTAATGTGTAAAGTCTCACCCCTGTCCCTTGTTTCCATAGTGTTCTTGTAAGTTCCCTGCCAAATTTATCAAAGACAGATTGACCGCATGCTTGTGCTTGTGAAAATTGTAAAATGAGCCTAGCCATTAGAAGTTTAGAACTGTCTTGTGATCAATGACATATGCTGGGCAGGGTGTTCATTATGGTACAGCAACTATGTGTTACTTGCTTTCATGTCACATGCAATTGCTGATAGTACATATGTAGGTAAATAATCAAAATTGCCATGGTTAATTACACAGTTTTGAAAACTAAATCATGATTTTAACTAGTGATGGCACCCGTTAACACAAGTCGACGTGAAGTTTGCATGAAACTTAAAAGAAACTCCCACAACTCCCACCACCCCAACAAAAAAAAACCAAAATGGTTGTGGCATATTTTTAGATTTTGGTAAGTTCTTGGTGTGTCTATGGAATAAATTTCATATCTATCTTTTTTTTTACATTACAGCTTGGATCTTTAATGGAATCTTATTCCAGAGAATGTATAGACATTTTTTTGATGAGAAGAAGCTGCGATGCTTATCTTGGGATTTGTCTTTTCAAAGTCATGTAATTCCTCCTATTCAGTGCGTGCATGCCTTAGCTCAAGCAATTCTTTATTAAAACTTGTGTAATGGAAATGTTACTCATACATTGCACCTACTTATATTGCTCCAAAACTTCACCTAGCGTAAAATAGGACACATCTGGCTAGGATGGTTCATGAAACAATTTGCTACTTGTTAAGAACTGTTATTGAGGGTTATTTTCATGCGACTGACCAACTGACACCATGCGTGTGCACCAGGGCGAAGGAATGTAACACGAGGTGTACTCTCGAGCTCTAGCATAAGGTGCAGATATAGCTGATCAACTGAGTCTACAAGTATCATTACATATTTGCTGAAGCAATAACAGATGTGTCTTTGAGGTGACTGTCGCGTACAAGGATTGCAACACTTGCAGTAGTAGATTATGATAAACTTTAGTAATGATGGTCTCTAAGAAGTTGAGAACCAACTCGATCTGCATTTGCACAACTCAAATATGACCAGTGTGTGCTTAATGATGCATCATTTCCTAGTCCGAATATTTAAATTGCAGTAAATATATGTGACGCAACGCTTTGGTTTTTGTGAATTGCCCTGTGTTACTGACTATCGGGTTTATTGACGGATTCCTGCACACTTGCTTCTAAGGTATCTCCAATAGTTCAATACATGCTAATTATACTATTATGCCCAGGCTTAATTGAGGTATTCTCTAGCTAACCTGACTATCATGACATGTTATTTATCAATCACTATTCTCCTGGCTAACCTGTATCAGCTAATTTGTTCCCTGCAAAGGAGATTGTATATGCTTCTTCCCCCTTTACGTGTACACAAACCCTCTTATACTTTTTATTTTTCTTATATATAATCTGGTGCCTCACTTACAGTTATCCCCTAAAATATAGTTGTTTATGGATGCCTAAAAAATCATAATGCAAAAGTCTCTCCACCCTAAACTTAAAATGGAACAATTAGAAATAAGAATTGGTATTTTTATACAGGGAATCAGTACACCATTCTGTCATTACTGTCGGAACTAACGCATCAGCTTAGACAATATGGTTATAAAAGTCAGTCAAAAACTTTGGGGGTCCAATTATTTTACTAGCTAGCACCTCGATCCATTAGTTGTGAACTTGTAAACTCGGTCTTCTAACAATAATGAACATTTTCTTATTATTTAACCTTTTTGGCCCTTGCCTAAATTATTTCTAAAACTGACCCTCTTTTGCCACGTCAACAACCGTGGGATGGCGATACTGCCACGCTCATTTTCGTCAAAGCCGTTGGTCGTGGTGTGGCAGTATTTTGCTCAGATTGGGACACTGTTAGGTGAGAGGTCATTTACAAAACATATATGAAAACGAGTTAGTAGGAAAAAAAATAACAATAAACTACGAGAGAAACCATTTAATTTTTCAGCTTTGAAGATGCTATCAAATTTATGCAGAAGGTCAGCTGAAAAATGTTGATTGAAGTAAAAGAATTTTTGAAATATTAACGCAAAATATTGAATTGGTCTAGTGTGTCACCACTGCATTTGTCCAGTGAGGACAAATCTAGTGCTACCACACTTCAAGACGAATTTTTTTCAGGAATTAATCATTATTCTATCTTTATTTTAAAGTTAACTCCACCCTGGAGAAATTTTCATTTCTAACCCTTTTGGCGATACCACAGAGCATGGCGCCGCAGACCCACTTTGCGGCGCCACAGTCTCCGGCGTCGCAGACCGTGCTGACATGGCGTCCGCCCGGCGTGGCTCGATGACGTGGCCAAGGCTATGGCGCCACGCATCTTGGCGCCGCGGCTGTGGTGACATGACCCATGGCGCCGCAGCCTCTATACTGTTTCGGCCCGTTCTCCTTGCCTAAGTCCCGACCCGAGGAGCTCGTCGCCTTCCGCCCGCCGCCTTCCTCCACGCCGGCCACCGGGGGCCGACCCTGCAGTCCTCAAGGGCGGCTATCGAGGGGCGCCGTCGCCCTCTCCATGCCGGCCACCACGGGGCGGCCTTCTCCTCCACGTCAGCGATCGGCCCCGAGCTCTTCTCCACGCCGGCGATGGTCCTAAGGTATGCATTGTTCATCCTCTCTTCTCCAATTGGTAAAAATATGATGAATGCATATGAAAATTTGTTACGAGTTGAAAAATTGGATGAACGTGTTAATAGCATTATAGTAAAATTCGATGAATGTCTTAGTTGATGGGATTCGCAGCATAGAAAACAAAAATTTTCCTACGAGATGCAAACGAAAACCTAGATCCAATCTAGAAAACCAAGATCTAATCTAGAAGAAGCTTGCAACGAGAGACAGATCATATTTACACACCCTCGACGAACACGTCAACGCAGCGGAGAATTTGACCGTTGTCGATGAAGCCCGCAGCCTCCCGCAGCTAGGTTATACCTCCCAGCCGCGAGAGGGATCTTCTCGTGTTTCAATCCGATCAAGCACCGCAACGAGCGGCACCTCCGAGATGTGCACACGTACGGCTCGAAGACGTCACCTCCTTCTTGATCCAACAAGGCGGGAGATGAGGTAGATGAGATCAACTCCGGTAGCACGACGGCATGGTGGTGGAGGTGGTGGGGTTTCTCCGCGGACAGGGCTTCGCCAAGCGCTGCGCACGAGAGAGAGGAGATGGGAGAGAGGGAGGCGGCGGCTCGGATGGATCTCTCCGGAGGGCTGCCCCTCCCCTCCTTTATATAGAGGAGGAAACTTGGAGGAGGAGGAATAGTACCCGTGAACAGTACACGCGTGAACAGTACGCGTGTGAACAGTACCCTCCCCCAAGTAAAGCCTCCCCTTTCGATCTTATCTCCTATTTTTAAGGGATTTGATCTTATCCCTTTAGGAAGGGGGGTTACTGTTCACGCGACACTATTCACGTGTGTACTGTTCATGCAGTACCCTTGGTCCACGTGGACCCCTCCGGGATAAGTGGGCCCCACCCGGGGACCCCCGGAACCTTCTAAAACCTTCCCGGTACGATACCGGAAAAATCCCGAACTTTTCCGGAACCCTAAAAATACTTTCCCATATATGAATCTTTATCTCCGGACCATTCCGGAGCTCCTCGTGACGTCCTGGATCCCATCCGAGACTCCGAACAAAATTTCGGTCTCACCATATTAATATCTCATTTTATACCCTAGCGTCAACGAACCTTAAGTGTGTGACCCTACGGGTTCGGGAATATGTGGACATGATCGAGACACCTCTCCGATCAATAATCAATAGCGGGACCTGGATGTCTATAATGACTCCCACGTATTCAACGAAGATCTTTATCGATTTGAACCACGATGTCGAATATTCCATTCCCTTTGTCTCGCGATATTTTACTTGCCCGAGATTCGATCATCGGTATCACCATACCTAGTTCAATCTCGTTACCGGCAAGTACTCTTTACTCGTTCCGTAATGCCACATCCTCTGTGACCAACTCTTTAGTCACGTGCTTGCAAGCGATACAGAATGTGCTTTACCGAGTGGGCCCAGAGTATATCTCTCTGTCACATGGATGGACAAATCCCACTTTCGATACATGCAACCCAACAAGTACTTTCCGAAATACCTGAAAGACACCTTTATGATCACCCTGTTACGGCGTGACGGTTGATGCCCCCAAAGCATTCTTCCGGTACCAGGGAGTGGCATTATCTCATGGTCTAAGGATCGGAACATTTAACAATGGAAAGCTATGCAATATGAACTTTGTGACGTGATCGAATTGCCTAACTTAATTTGGGTCTGTCCATCATGTCATTCTCCTAATGACATGACCCCGTTATTAACCGACATCACATGTCCATGATTAGGAAACCTTAACCATCATTTAATCAACGAGCTAGCCAGATAGAGGCATTGCTAGGGACACGGTGTTGTTTATAAAACCACACATGTATTATGTTTCCGGTTAATACAATTATAGCATGGAGTATAAACATTTATCATGAACAAGAAATATGATAATAACAATTTATTATTGCCTCTAGGGCATATTTCCAACAGTCTCCCACTTGCACTAGAGTCAATAATCTAGTCAATAAGTAAGCACTTAACACCTATGGCATTCCGGTGTTATTCATATGCTTTGCATGTGGTAAACTTTATCAATGGATCTGACATATTCAGGTCCATGTATTTGCAAATCTTTTGCGTCTCCACGCATCACTCATTCTCGAATGAGTTGGCATTGTATATGTTTGGTCACTTGGTGGGACCTTAATTCCTCGTCCTGAATTATGTTGCCACCATTGTCGCACAATAGAGCTTCATAGTACTGGCTCACTTGGAACTACACCAAGTTCGATAACGAACTTCTTGACTCAAACATCCTCCTTTGTCGTTGTTAAAACAACGATATACTCAGCCTTCGTTTGTGGAATCCATCAAAATGTTTAACTTTGGAATTCATCCAAATCCAGCATGGAACCTCCTTCCAGCCCATTGTGCCACCTTTTATTAAACACATAGCCTAATTGAGATAAATTGTTTGTATCTGTAACAAAACTAGCACCGATGTAACACCTTACAATGGACCGTTTGTCACCTCTGCATACAAAACATATCCTTAGTTCTTCCAAAGTACTTAAGGATATTCATAGTATTGTTCAAAGATCAACATGTGATCATTCTGGTATATGCTCGTAACACTCAGAGCATACGACATATCTGGTTTGTGTGCATAGCATGGCGTACATGATTACAAAAAAAAATGCTCATGCGTTTAGCTCATCAAGTGTTTGTAAAACACTGAGTCTTGCATCAACCTCTTCCATGGGACAAGAACCCTTTCTTGGTGTTTCCATACTGAACCAACTCAATATCTCATCTATGCACTTTGGCTTAACCATATTCGGTGCCTCAATCTATCTCCATAGATTTTGATGCCCAATATGCTGTTTAGCCTAAGTCTTTCATCAAAATCTAATTTTAATGAAATCTCAACCGTATCAAGAAAAGACACATAATTTCCAATCAACTATATGTCGTCTACATAAAGTATTAGAAATATGTCTTAGCGCTCTCACTTACTTTCTTGTAAATATACAAGCATCTTCACCGTCCCTGATGAAACCAAACTCTTTTGACAATTTCATCAAGTGAAAATTCCAACTCCGTGATGCTTGCTTCAGTCCTCAAATAGAACGCTGAAGTTTGCATACCCTTTCTAGCATTCTCTGGATCGACAAAACCCTTGGTTGTATCTCACATACATCCTCGGTTAGCTTCCTGTTAAGGAACTTTTGACATCCAGCTGCCATATCTCTTAATTGAAATATGCAGTGATTGCTAGAATAATCCTTACAGACTTAAGTATCGCTACGGGAGATCCAATCTCATCGTAGTCAACTATTTGAACTTAGTCGAAAACACTTTGTGATAAGTCGAGCCTTTTAATGGATGGACACATCCACGTCTGTCTATTTTATAGATTCATTTACGTCCGATAGGCTTCATGCCTCCGGAGAGTCTACCAAGTTCCAAACTTGATTTTTGCACATGGACTCTATCACGGAATTTATGGCGTCCAGCCATTCAGCGGAGTCAGGGCCCATCATTTGCTTCCTTTTAAGTTGCAGATCCATCGTTGTCACAACAACAATACTTCATCCTCAAACCACACGCTGGTTTAGTACAAAGTCTGCTTAACCTACGCGGTTCAGTTGCAATCTCGACCGAAGTCTCTACAACACATGTAGTGGCTTCCATTTCAGTCATAATAGGAAACTCCAGAACAACTTCCGGTGTTGCGCTACTCTGACCTAATGACAAAGATTCTCCAATCTTGCCGAGCTGCACTGTCCTCCCACTCACCTTTTCGCAAGAAACACTTTCTCGTGAAATCCACCTTTTGTGACAAACACTTTTGTCTTCAGTTCGGTGATAGGAGAAATACCCAAAAGTTTCTTTGGGATAACCTTTGAAGAATCTTTAATCCGATTTTGGTTGTAAACACTTTACATATGCTATGCATACCAAAATTTAAGAAAGGACAATTTGGGTTCCTACCCATGCCATAACTCATATGGTGTCATTTCAACGGATTATGATGGCACTCTATTCAGTGTAAAAGCGGTAGTCTCTTAAAGCATAATCCACAAAAATATAACGGCAGTTTTATTTAATTACATCATCGATCTAACCATGTCTAACAAGGTTTGATTACATCTCTCGGACACTCCATCACTCTATAGCGTTCCGGGATGCGCAAGTTGTGGAACAATTCCATAACTCTTCAGATGTTCGCTAAACTCGTAACTCAAATATTCTCCTCTACAATCCAATCATAGACATTTGATTTTCTCGTTACGATAATTTTCTACTTCACGCTGAATTTTGAACCTTTTCAAATATTTCATACTTCTTTCTCATCAAATAGATATATCCATATATATCCACTCAAATCATCGGTGAAAGTTTATGAAGTAGAGGAATCCACCATACACGGCTACACATATCGTGCTTCATACATCATTATGTATAATTTCCAAAAAGTTAGTCGTCCGTTCAACTTTGGCCTATAAACGGATTTTTTTTAGTCATCTTCCTTTCAGACAAGATTTGCAAGTGTCAAATGATTTAAAATCACATGACTCTAAAAATCCATCAACATGGAGTTTCTTCATGCATCTCTTTCCAATATGACTTAAACACAGGTGTCACAAATAAGTGAAATTCAAATCATTAGCCTCGCGGCGTTTTAGCGTCAGTGTTATGGATGTTGGTATTACCATCAAGATTTAAATGATCCATCCATTATGGAGCATGGCCATAATTTGAACAACCATTGTTCTCATAAAGCCGAAACAAAATAACAATTACTAAGCACTTATAATCAATCTCAAAGGCTCGAAAGGATGCAGACGGTGAACATAATAAACCCTTTTATTTAGTTCCCAATGTGCATCACTACCACATCTTTTGCTAGTCTTTTAGGCCATTGTAGTTCTTGTATCGTGTTGCATTGTATGACACCCATACCAACCGATCTAGTATCACATACCCAAGAATTACATTGTTTACTAGCAAAGAATACATCTACAACATGTATATCATCTATATACCTGAGCTGGACTTTTCTAGTCTTTTCTTTTCCTGCCAAATATTTTTCAGATCTTCTTTCAGCGTCCCCTCTCCTTTTAGAAGAATCTATCAACATCAACAATGGCACCAGTTACATTGGCACATAGTCTTAGGATTTTAGTCAAGTACTAGCACCCTTAGACTTGCACTTTGAAATTGATCACCATCATCACATGATTGGCGTTCTTTCGGATTCCACTTTTAGCTATCTTTAAGTATGGTAAATAAATTACCCATACACTTTATCCATCCCATCATAACATTTTATGATGAAGCTACTATAGCTCGTAGGGAAGTATGCGAGAATAATTTCAGTGCCAAACTATTTAGAAATCAAGACGCCTAGCGTCTTCAATCTTTGCATATACTCATACAATATGAGCACACGCTTTCTCACTAGATTATACTCAGTCATCTTGCAGCAAAACAAGGTTTTAGATATCACATATCTGTTACTCCTTGCTCACTTCTGAAACAATCCTTTCAGCTCCTAGATTATCTCATAATCTCCTCAATTCTCAAAACAATTTTGTAGATCAAGTTTCACGGAGACAAACATGACTTTAGACACTAAATTGGAATCATTGCTCTTGGATTAATACAACTTATTAAATCACATGGAGCTAGGTCAGGTTACCGAAAGTTTGCAATAGGACTTTATCTTAACTTGGCACTAATATGGTACCATTCCGTATCATTACTACCAGATCAATTCAGTTTTTCTATCTCAATTAACAAGCTAAGTGTAAGGTAGATAACGGATGCCAATGACTACTACGAACTATGCAAATTCACTTTGATTAGTTGTTCATGATAATAAACTCCCACTAAATTCAACATCCCTCATAGTTGTTTTAGTGGTACATGATCCAAATTCACTACACCAAGTCCGATCATCACGTGAGATGCTGTAGTTTCAATGGTGAACATCAACATGTTGATCATATCGTCCATATGACTCATGTTTAACCTTTCGGTTCGCTGTGTTCCAAGGCCATGTCTGTACATGCTAGGCTCGTCAAGACAACCCCAGTATTCTGCATGTGCTCCGAGGTCATGTCTGTACATGCTAAGCTCGTCGAGACACCCGTCGTATGTGAACGTAGAGTCTATCACACCCGATCATCACGTGGTGCTTCGAAACGGCGAACTTTCGCGACGGTGCATACTAAGGGAGAACACGAACATGATATTACTTTGTGAGGGATCATCTTATAATGCTACCGTCGTCATACAAGCAAAATAAGAAGCATAAAAAGGATAAACATCACATGCATAGATAATGTGACATGGTATAGCCTTTTTCTTCTTGTGCCTTTGATCTCCATCTCTAAAGCACCGGCATGATCTTCATCACCACCAGCATGGCGCCTAGGTCCTTGGGCGCCGCACATGATTGTCACCACCACGCGTTGCAACTACAACTATTGCTAACCATAGCGATAAAGTAATGCAATTACATGGCGTTTGGAGTTGACACGCAGGTCATACAAAAATATTAAAGACAACCATATGGCTCCTGCCAGTTGCCGTACTCATCGACATGCAAGCCGTGAAATATTACAAAACATGATCATCTCATACATCACATATATCACATCACATCTTTGGCTATACCACATCACATGCCCCTGCAAAAACAAGTTAGACGCCTCTACTTATTGTTTGCAAGTTTTACGTGGCTTCTAGGGGCTGCATACAAGAACCGTTCTTTACCTACCCAAAGCCACAACGTGGATTCAAGTATTGCTATTAACTTCTTCAAGCCTCCCGTTGCAATTTAGATCTCACTATAGCAAGAGAGACAGACACCCACCAGCTGCTTATGCAATACAAGTTGCATGTTGATCGCAGAAACCGGTCTCATGTGCGAGGACATGTAAAGTTGGTCCGGGCCGCTTCATCTTACTATCCCGCAAGATCCAAAGTGCACGAAAAGAGGTAGCAACAAGAGAATCAATGCCCACAATCCAATTGTGTTCTACTCGTACAAAGCATCTACGCATAGATCTAGCTCTAATACCATTGATGGGATTCGCAGCATAGAAAACAAAAATTTTCCTACGAGATGCAAACGAAAACCTAGATCCGATCTAGAAAACCAAGATCCAATCTAGAAGAAGCTTGCAACGAGAGACAGATCATATTTACACACCCTCGACGAACACGTCAACGTAGTGGAGAATTTGACCATTGTCGATGAAGCTCGCAGCCTCCCGCAGCTAGGTTATACCTCCCAGCCGCGAGAGGGATCTTCTCGTGTTCCAATCCGATCAAGCACCGCAATGAGCGGCACCTCTGAGATGTGTACACGTACGGCTCGAAGACGTCACCTCCTTCTTGATCCAGCAAGGCGGGAGATGAGGTAGATGAGATCAACTCCGGTAGCACGACGGCATGGTGGTGGAGGTGGTGGGGTTTCTCCGCGGACAGGGCTTCGCCAAGCGCTACGCACGAGAGAGAGGAGATGGGAGAGAGGGAGGCGGCGGCTCGGATGGATCTCTCCGGAGGGCTGCCCCTCCCCTCCTTTATATAGAGGAGGAAACTTGGAGGAGGAGGAATAGTACCCGTGAACAGTACACACATGAACAGTACACGCGTGAACAGTACCCTCCCCCAAGTAAAGCCTCCCCTTTCGATCTTATCTCCTATTTTTAAGGGATTTGATCTTATCCCTTTAGGAAGGGGGGGTTTACTGTTTACGCGACACTATTCATGTGTGTACTGTTCATGCAGTACCCTTGGTCCACGTGGACCCCTCTGGGATAAGTGGGCCCCACCCGGGGACCCCCGGAACCTTCTAAAACCTTCCCGGTACGATACCGGAAAAATTCCAAACTTTTCCAGAACCCTAAAAATACTTTCCCATATATGAATCTTTATCTCCGGACCATTCCGGAGCTCCTCGTGACGTCCTGGATCCCATCCGAGACTCCGAACAAAATTTCGGTCTCACCATATTAATATCTCATTTTATACCCTAGCGTCAACGAACCTTAAGTGTGTGACCCTACGGGTTCGGGAATATGTGGACATGATCGAGACACCTCTCCGATCAATAATCAATAGCGGGACCTGGATGTCCATAATGACTCCCACGTATTCAACGAAGATCTTTATCGGTTTGAACCACGATGTCGAATATTCCATTCCCTTTGTCTCGCGATATTTTACTTGCCCGAGATTCGATCGTCGGTATCACCATACCTAGTTCAATCTCGTTACCGGCAAGTACTCTTTACTCGTTCCGTAATGCCACATCCTCTGTGACCAACTCTTTAGTCACGTGCTTGCAAGCGATACAGAATGTGCTTTACCGAGTGGGCCCAGAGTATATCTCTCTGTCACATGGATGGACAAATCCCACTCTCGATACATGCAACCCAACAAGTACTTTCCGAAATACCTGAAAGACACCTTTATGATCACCCTGTTACGGCGTGACGGTTGATGCCCCCAAAGCATTCTTCCGGTACCAGGGAGTGGCATTATCTCATGGTCTAAGGATCGGAACATTTAACAATGGAAAGCTATGCAATATGAACTTTGTGACGTGATCGAATTGCCTAACTTAATTTGGGTCTGTCCATCATGTCATTCTCCTAATGACATGACCCCGTTATTAACCGACATCACATGTCCATGATTAGGAAACCTTAACCATCATTTAATCAACGAGCTAGCCAGATAGAGGCATTGCTAGGGACACGGTGTTGTTTATAAAACCACACATGTATTATGTTTCCGGTTAATACAATTATAGCATGGAGTATAAACATTTATCATGAACAAGAAATATGATAATAACAATTTATTATTGCCTCTAGGGTATATTTCCAACATTAGTAACATTTGAACGTCTTAGATCATTTTGATGAATGTGTTAGTAGCATTATAGTAAATTTCGATGAATGTCTTAGTATCATTTGAATATGCTAGATCATAGGGGCTCACTTTAGGGTTTGAGATAAGGACCTTTGCTGAGCATGGATATGATGATCATTTTCTGTTGCTTAGATATCATGTCAACATCGTGTTGATGAATTTCTTATATTTTCATACAATGTAGATGGATAGAATTGTCAGAGTATATAATTGCTCCGGAATTTGGGAGAGGGGAAGTACAAACATTGACTTTGAGTTTATAGCAGCGAGGGTAGTTATCTTTAGGGAGGCACCAACATTTAGTGAACTGTTATCAAGGATTGACTCTGAATTGGGAATTTCAACAAGTTCCATTGAAGTGGAGGGACGTTATGATGCCGAATTTGGTTTGAAAAGGTACCCTTTGATGATGCCCATTCAATCATGTCATGATGGGGACACATATAGGGAAATTGTCTATGCTTCAGATGTTATTTCACTAGAATAATGTGTGTGGGGAGAGCAGAACCGTTCGGTCGATTGTATGAATGTCGCGGAATCAGGTCGAGATCAGAAGGCTCCCTTTGTTGTGGACATGTCTGGACCACCATTTGAACCTCTATCTCAAACAACTGGCGCCGAGATAGCTCCGCAAGATGGTAGAGTTAATGTGATTGCCGATTAGTTGGTTCAACTGACCGTATGTCCAATGAACCTGCCACGAGCTATGAGTCCATCGGCTCAAGATCCTAGTCAAAATGGGGAAGATATCATGGCACATTTGCATCCTAATTTTGATGCGGCAGTACTGAATAATTCAACTGATGGTGAAGCCAGCTTGGACGATACCGATGTCTGTCCAAGAGACTCCGATGAGGAGTGGAGCTCTAGCGAGAACGAAGGGCCAGAACCTTGCTTTACTCCTTAACAAGCTAGAGTGGTAACAGAGGTACTCGGCGAAGAACCCACAGGCCATGGTTTCGAGGATGCTAGAAACGTCGGCAGAGCCGTTTGTAATGACAGGTTGTTGGGAAGTTCTTCGGGCATGGCACATATCTGGGAGACGAGGATGGGAAGCCAATCCTTCGCAAGGGGATGCAATTTGGGACTTTGGATGAGTTGAAGGACTTCATTGCAAATTACTCCGTGAAGCACCATAGGCCATACACTGTTTACCACTTCGACGTTAATAAGAGGTACATGGTGCAATGCCAGAAGAGTTGTGCATGGAAGGTGTGGGCCAGGTTGAGTTGTGACAAACTGTGAAAAATCTCTCGCGTGAAGGAACCACACACATGCGGTACATCACAACCGTCTAGGCTGCACTTACGAGTCACGGCGAAGTACATTGCTACCCGCTTCACTGTCATGGTTTGTGTTGACCCAGATGTTCCCATAGCTTCCCTAATCGAGATTATATTTGCCATGATTCGTTACCATGTGAAGTACGGGAAGGCTTGGAGAGCAAAGTAGTTGGCGATGTAAATATTATGGGGCGACTGGAAGGAGGCTTATGGTTGGCTTCCAAGAATATTGATGGGTATGCAAGCTGCAAACCCTAGATTAGAGTACTATTTATTCCACAATAACCGCATAGTAGTTGATCAGGGAAACATGTTCTTCAACGCGTATACTGGCACTTCCCAAAATGTAAGGCCGCCTTCCAACACTGTTGACCGGTCCTGACAGTGGACGCAACCCTTCTGACCGGCAAGTACTATGGTTGCCTTATTGCCGTTGGTGTTGACGCCGAGGACCAGGTTATTACACTAGCATTTGCATTGACAGAGGGGGGGGGACAATGATAGTTGGAGTGGTTCCTATACATCGTTCGCACGAGGCTAGCCGAACCGTCGTGAGAATTATGCATTATATCTGATCGGCATCAAGGCATTGTCAACGCTGGAAGCATAGGTATGAAAGGGTCCGAGACGTCCATCACCGGTGGTGCATGCGCTATCTAGCTGCTAATTTCGATAGCAAGTGCAATCAGCTCGAGCTCTTCAAAAAATTCAAGGTTATATACAAAGATGATTTCAAGGCAAAATGTAGAGAACCTGGGAGGTTGTGTAACGCCGGCGCCAAATCATGGTTGCAAGACATGAAGCCAAGGAGGCAGCTCTGGGCTCAAGCTTGCGATAGTGGCGAGCGCCAATACGGCATGATGACCACTAACATCTCTGAGGTGTTCAACTATGTGCTTAAGGGGATTAGAGTAATGCATGTGTCTGCAATGCTAGAGTTCACATTTAGGAAGTGCAATGCCTATTTCGTTGACCAATGGAAACTCGCTAATGCTATGGCGTGTAGCGGTGTGGTATGGGGTCGGGTTGCCCAAGAACAGCTAAGCATGGTTGAGGAATAGTCTTGCTCTCAGGTCACCGAGGAGTTCGATCCTGAATTGCATGTGGCAAGTTAGATCTGCTAGGGGGACTTCGATTGGTGGGGAACGGTACGGTAGAAGAAACTACAGAGTTAATTTAACCGAAGGTTCCTATAGTTGCTATGTGCCCTAGCTACTTCACTTGCCATGCAGTCATGTCATAACTGCTTGTCGTGCAAGAGGAGTGACACATCTTTCGCTGCAATATATTTCTCCAATTTTCTTTAAGGAAGCCACCCTTCAAACTTGGGCAGTTAGGTTTGAGCCGTACCTAGACCGGACGCAGTGGCTGCCGTACCATGGCGAAGAATATGTTACAGATGTCAACATGTTGAACAAAAGAGGGGTCATCATAGACGCAAGAGGTTACACAATGACATGGATAAAGCACATGGTTCGAAAGATAATATAGCCTTGGTGACTTCGATGATTTCTCTGCGAGGAATCGTTGCTCTGTCTATCACGTATTCGGCCGCACTAGAGGCAAGCATACAGAAGAAGGGAAAATAAAGAGATCTAGGCGCACGAGAATGGTTAAGACATTAATTCCTGTTGTGTTTTTTGTTCTTAGAATATGGTTTATTTTCGTTCATTTGTTATAACCTTTTACTTGTAAGCTGATGTCTTCTAACCTTTTACATTATGAAATGCAGGATGGCTCCGCACCCGCACTACCTGCTCCTTGACCTACACTACGACAGGGACCACCGTGCACGCCGACTAGCCGAGCTAAGAGAGGTATGGATCTAGACCTTTGTGTGCATCTCTATTTTTCCAATTCCGTCTCTTAATTATGCCCATCATCTTATGCTTGCAGACACTCCCCCCTTTACGGCCCCGGAGCACGTACCTGCCTTGGGACGACCAATACGAGGCATACGTTTGACCCACCAGAGCAAGGGCTGGGTCCACTGGACACAGCTTTGGTTGACTAGTGGAGGCCCGAGACACACACATTCCACCTGCCCTGCGGCGAGATGTCTGTTATGCTGCAGGATGTTTCTATGATCTTAGGATTGCCCATCGACCGGCAACCAGTCACCGGTGACACTTCGAGTGAGGGATGGTGCAACCAGGTCGAGGCATTTTGTGGCTATCGTCCGGACGAGCGACAGGAGGGAGCTAGGGACTAGCGGACCACTGCAGTACTATAGTAAGTTCATTACCTTTCAAAGCTATTTTGTTATCTTGCAACTGAATTAATACATGTCAGTTGCTCTCTTCAGGTTTAGCTGCTGCCCTGCCAATGCTAATGAGGCTACCATTCAGGTTTTTGCTAGAGTGTGGCTTTGGCATCTCCTTGGGAGCTTCCTTTTTCCAGATGCCACTGGAGACAGCATATCTTAGATATGGATTCCCACGCTAGCTCTCTACGAGGCAATTAGAGCGTACAGTTGGGGATTGGCGGTCCTAGCATTGCTTTACAGGAAGCTATGCGACGCATGTATACAGGCAAGGGCTAACTCGAACTTTGGTGGCTACGCACTGCTACTGCAGGTTTGGATCTAGGAGCGGTTACAACTTTTTTGGCCTCTCCTCTCCCAAGTGGATTGGGACGACACTGACCCTGAGGACTTGCCCGTCGTGGGTGACCTTTCGACAGAGGTCGGTCTGCCTATGAGGCGCCCAAAGGTAAGGTACATTATATACTAGAACGAGTTCGACGTGGCCATGCAGCAGAAGGTGCAATATCCGACAACATTTTCTCTCTACCACATTTGTTGCACACCATAGCCCTGAAACTTGTGATGCAATAGTTGACCTGGCTCCCTTAGGAGCACCAGGAGTACGGCGTGGTATTGCTAAATCCCGTATGCAAGAGGGATGAGGACCTATGGAGGACACGATCACCTCTCATTTGTTTTCACCTGGTGGAGTACCACATGTCGCACAGGGTGCAAGGGCAGTTCGGGAGGCTGCAGGAGTTCCCTCTAATGGAGTCTAGCACATTGGTGGAGTTGCACAAATAAGATTATATATTTTAATTTCCGCAATGAAAGTTACTTCTAACTAACATATGCATTATCTTTGCAGGTTTGATCGGAGGAATCGCTACAACGACAACAACTGGGCCCACATTGTGCAGGCCGACAGAGAAACTACTTGGAGGAGTGGGTGTAGCGTTGACAGCGTTTGCACATTGTGTAGGCCGTGCATGACCCGTCGCAGTATGCAGAGTATCTACATTGGCTTCACGAGGTTTGTAGAGTGAAGCTTAAACCTGCCTTCCATGAGGTTGAGATCGACAAAGAAGTCTCCGCAACTAACTTTGGTGACAAATACGATGACTTCACCAGGACCGAATCACAGTCCGAGAGGACGCCTCCTTCAGATTATGTTGTATGGATCAAGTTATTTGGCCAACACACGTGCATTATTTTCGTATCGTTCATTGAAGGTTGTACAAATATGCAACATTAGGGAACCCAGTTGGCTCGTATGAGTGCACAGGCGGGGGAAATACTGTCCATACCGTACGGGTCTAACGGAGAGGTCGTACACCTTCGAGACTTCATAAGGGTAAGTTCGTTTCACTGACAAACAAATACACGATGACTATTTATCATTCACTGACTTGGAGATACCACAGGGCATTAAGGAAATATAGCGCATTGGCGGCAAAGCTTAACTATCGCGCCCCGGGTGATGTGGTCCACCAGGGACCATATGCTAGCGCATCCTCACGTCGTTCAGGTAGTATGGCCTCGATGGCGGGAGGTAGTTCATCACGGACAGCTGCTTCGACGGGCGATGGCGACACGGAGGGGGAGGAAGAAGAGATTCTGGACTACAAAGTGCTTTCACAGATTCCGGTTGCTCCTCCAGCATCGTAATCATCCTAGGTAACAAAATGCTTTGTATACATGTCTTACCGAATATCGGACCTGAGTACTAACATTACATATCATTCACTATTGCGAAGTCCAAATTGACGCATGGAGCACAAAACTGCAAGGCGGGAAAAGCTGCGAACAAGTTTACACTGACATCCGGCGGCCGCAAGAGGGCACTTTAAACCTCATAATTTCTTGTGTTGTGGACGATTGACATTGGGAATGTTTTTTTTGTACTCTGTCGAACTAAGATGTCGTACAACATATTGACATGGCAATTCATGGTTCGGATCTAATCTAAGTCGAGTCTATCTTGCTTTGAGTTCTCACTTGGATCTAATATAACATTCTTTTTCACAATGTGAACTTGGATAATAGCTAACATACCATATTTAGGAAGGAAACAAAAAGGCATATCAAAATAAAAAGCTCTGCCATCTGATTGTTGGGGCACCGAAGCTGGGGCACCACAACACTCCTCTGCAGCGCCAGTAGCTGTGGCGCCGCAGTCAGGCTGATACGCCACTAGGTTTGGTGCCGCAAATCGGGCTTGCGGCACCATAGGCACTGGCACCACAGGATAGTGTTGCGGCACCCCCAGCTTCGGCGCCCCAATAGTCAGATCGCATAAAAGCCTTTTTGTTTCCTTCCTAAATATGGCATTGCAGGGGAGTGTTGCCCTACAAGAAGAATCCACCAAATTAAAAGAAAAGGTGTGATCACCCCGTCTCAATCCTTTGTAGCTCTTAAAATATGGGCTAACCTCTACATTAATGTTGATGTTCACTGTTTGTATTGTCTTGTTTGACTTGCTTCGAACACCACATTGATACTTAAAGCGTTACTTTATGCTTAGATTGAAAACTACGACGACATCAGTAGATCCAAGTATATTACGTAATACAATAAGAATAGTGCACTAATAAATGTCATAGTCTGACCTAATTAGAGTTTTATAACTTCAACATGCGTGATACACATAGCTCTATTGTGTGCAACGCAGCCACTTCCCCTTCCTAATAGCCTCTAAGTCAGCTTCCTTCGCATGTCTTGCCCTCTCACGCTTCCTCTCCCTCTCGGCTTCACGCTCTGCTCTCTTCAGGTCTTCCAAGACACGCTCTCTGGTCTCATGTTCTTCTCATCACAGCCGCTCCGCCTTAAGCTCCTCATGCCTTTCCTTACAACGCTTCCTGTTATCCTCCTCCCATTGCCTGTGGAGCGTGACGCACGCTATGTCACTTTCAGTCATCTCCGTGTCAATCCGCTCTTTGAAATCGCATAGTGGAGGCATGAATTCCTGTAAAACTCGGTTAGCATGGGCTCAAAAATAATATGATTTCAATATCGCTGAAATTTTAACTTCAATTGCCACATTACGTACGCAATTGCCGGAGCGCCGAATGGTTGTTGGAGGATTAAACTCAAAGTTCACACACATCCAATACCTCCTACCGTATGTATCATATGCCTCCGATTTATTTATCTTGCAAGGGTCACCATACCAACACATCGGTGGCGCACTGGGTTTGGCACGACCACGAGACTCATCCATCTCTTTCCTATCTTTCAAACAACTTCATTACGAACCAAATGCAAGAAATGACCAAAATACATGCAATGTTTACATAACAAAATTAATCAGATGCATGAAATGATGGCGACATCTTTATGAACTAGGTCAGACGACGTCGTCGGGAAGAGAGCTCACCGGAGGGTTCATCCAAAGGTTCGCCGGAGTGGGAGGGGTGGAAGGAGGCCGGCCAGCTACGGGAAGGTGTAGAGGGGTGAATGGAAGAAGAAAGAAAGTCGAGGCCGGGCCCATAAGGGTATAGAGGCTACAGCGTCAGGACAAATGGCGCCACAGCTGCGGCGCTGAGATGCGTGGCGCCGTAGCTTCGGCCACGTCATCGAGCCACGCCGGGCGGACATCACGTTGGCACGGTCTGCGGCGCCGGAGACTGTGGTGCTGTCAAAAGGGTTACAAATAGAAAATTTTCTGAGGTGGGGTTAACTTTAAAATAAATATAAAATAAGGATTAACGAGAAAAAAAATTCCTTCGAAGCCAGGAGAGCAGAATAAAAAAGCCGTGAACAATTCTGATACTTTTTAGAGGTTGGCACAAGATGTATGTACCATGCCATAAAATTTTACATGATTCACTATTAAAAAAGACAAATCCAGCTTGTATATTATTCGAATCAATTCATAACTAAATATGAATTAGCTACTATTCACAATTAGATTTGTCATTTTTATATTTTAGTGTGCTGATTGAATTTAGATTCAAAAATTTATATCACGGTGGATGCCTCTTTGGCAACCCACTCTTTTTTTTTAAATGAACCAGTATACATCACATTTTTCAGAAGTTGCAGTATGTATATTAGAAACTATGGTCGAACAAGCTTTTTCCTTGGCCCTTTTCCCTCGCTTCTCTGGCTTTTTCTGACATCAGCAAGATTAAGCTTTCCCACCCGTTACGGTTCTCCTTTGCCCTCATCCGTCCAAGAGACATGGACGATCAGGCACACGTATCGATCTTGAAGCTACGTATTTTAGTTTCGTTGTAAATCTGCTTGTATGTGCGGATAAAGATGTACTCGATACCCAGGAATATAATAAAATATACAATGAGAACGGGTTTTTCCGCACTACGTACGGGTGAGCCCATTATAGATTTTGTATAATTGTGCAACATTTAGAACATGTCCACTTGCGAAAAATTGTGCAACAATATAACCATTAGTACACTTTACAACAAAAAAGACAAAATATAAAACAAGTGTAATCTTTTGTCTTTTTCTGTAAGTTGTGCACATGGTTCCTTTTCGAAAAAAGTTGCATAACTTAAAATAAATTTAATGGTTAAACTCATGAAAGCAAAGAATGTCAAAAGGGTTTACATTTGATGGGCAGTATTCCCCCTATTTACAAAAAGAAATTCATTCTTGTACTTGATTCCATGGCAATCTCTATATATCAACAGTGTGGACATAACAGTCTGACACCTTAACTAGAAACGGCAAATGAATAGTTGAAGGTACTACTATTACCTAGGAATCAAAAAACGGATCCATCTCATATCGCAGGCTGCAGCTTCCACCTAACACTTTGCCTCCCTCCTTAACGCACCCCTTCGCCACCAATTTGGCAATGGCGGCTTCTAGGCATAGCTTGCAGTCCCCGCCGGACAGGTCCTTGGTGCACTGGGCAAGCCCGTGCAGCCTCTGCGTCCCGCCGACCGCCTCGGACACCCCGGCGGCGAACAGCAGCGGCGAGAGGTACGCGGTCCTCGTGAGCCTCTTCATCATGCCGGCGACCTCCTTGTCGAGCTCGACCGATCTCGCCACGCTCTCGACGTCATTGCCCGGCACGAGCACGCTGTGGTCACTGTCAACCTCGCCGAAGAACGGCTCGCCGGAGTACCGGAGCATGCAGCCGTCGAGCCAGACAACGGCTTCGTTCTTGGACGGGCACAGGCGACGGGCCTGTGCTCCCGCGGAGCGGATGCACTCGGCGCATGTCGCCCTGGCGACGTCGCCGCGGCAGAGGGCCAGGCCGTGCACGCGCTCGTCGCCGGCACCGGCGGTGGCGATGTCGAACCCGATGGCCGGGGCCTTGGTCTCCAGGAGGGACATCACCTGGTGCAGATTGCCAGCGAAGGAGCTGTCGGCGGCAAAGCTACACGTGCCGGAGCACGACACGGCTGTCGCGTCGTCGACGGAGCCGGCGGCCGCCGCTTCGGAGCCGGCAAAGAGGAGGAGGGGGAGAAGGAACGTGGCCTCGAGAATCATGGCCGATCTGTAGGAACAATTTGCGGAATGTAGTCCTAGATTGCAGCCAAGGAGGTAGAACTTCCATGTTATATAAAGAAGGGATAGGGGAGGAGGAGTGGGCAGAGATGGAAGGAAGGGAAGAAGCAGCAAGGGCGATGTGGCCTACAACCTTGGACGAGTAGAATAGCTGGGGTTGGACCATGGAACGGGGATGGGGATAGGGCGGTAGGTAGGCTGGGCGCCTCCTGGACGAGGTCATATTCGCCGCTTCTCGGATGCCTGGTAGACAAGTCGCCAATCAAGTCCGAGCTGAGGTCCTGTTGGGACTGGGAGCGACCCCACAACGCTGACGCTGACCCGGGCAAAACACTGGTGGGGCTTGTTCCTTTTATGCTCTGCATTTGGGTTTCTGATGTGAAGCGGAGTTTCTAATCTTTCGATAAGAGGGACAATTAGATAATTATGATTTTAAGGACTTGACTCTCACGTTTAATTTAGCTACTAATTGTACAGTGGAAACCGTACATGACTAATATCCACGGTAATCGCGGAATTAACTCCACAGCATTATCGACCTTGTTAGAAGCATGGTCGACCTATTAACAAAGATTTTCTCCTGCAAAAAAAAATTCAAAAAAAAGCAAAAAAAAGAGTAGCATAAGCAATCTAAAATTTGTGAATGTGCTATAAAGGTTGATAATCTCAATGAGATGATAAAGTGAGATTCTGCAAGTTGTCTTTACAATATGTGATATGTCTATCTGACACTAGAGGAGATCACAAAGTTTGCACATGGCTAAACTCTTAACTAAATAAAACCCGATGAATCCTGTGGCGGCCAGGGGTATCTATAAATGGAAAAGCATCCCTAGATTGAATCAAACTCAACCGAATAAGTCGATTGGGTCGGTTTAAACCAGCTAGTTATGATTTTTGCTATGACTTCTCCCGGCCGGTGGGATTACAAGCCAGCAAACAACTAAATATTTATTCTTCCATTTCTTGACCGAGGCTTCATTCGATCTTTTGTTAAGGCTTCTCCGGTCTTTATCTTTATGTTATCATGGGGGCTTCAATATCATGAAGTCATCAATTAAAGACCCTCCTGCTTGAAGATCTTGTTGGACCATTCTTTTGTTCTTTAGAGCAGGGAAAATAGAGAAAGTAGTAGGAGCAGATGTATCCATTAAAATCATATCTTCATCATCCTCCCTTTCTTAAAAACAAAGCCGTTATCAGATTTGCATAAGCTAAAAACAAGTTAGCCAACAAAGAAGATAAGATGTATGCATTGCATATATATATGTCACATGTTTTAATTCTTCTCCATTGTTGCACATTAAAAAGCAACACGTCGCAGCAAACAAAATAGCTAATGCTATAAGTAGTCAAAATGATATAATGAAGAACCATGAGCTTAACAAAAATTTCCACACATAAAGTATTGATAAAACTTTACAAAATATAAGTAAAGCATTGATAGGTAGGTTCAGATTTGCAATGCACTTCTTTACACCATCCCAACATAGGTGAATGAACGTTAATGACTCTCAAATTACTACCTGCAACATGTTGAAATTTAAAGCAATGTAATGTTCTACAATTTAACAGATCACACTGCAAGTTACTTTGTACAAATTTATCTCTAATGTTGTACGTCATATCAAAAGAGTTTAGAATTGTTTAATTGATCACAAGTGATGCAAATCATGTACCAAGAATTTGTTATCTACACCATATTCTCTAATTAAATTAAATCTATAGTTAGGGATGTAAACACTAGTTAGAGGTTTTGAACTTGTCAATTCAACAACTCTGTTCATAGCACGTGACAAAGACGTAGATTTATCAAGCATAATATAATATAAAGATTCAGTAGGTGATAACTTTGCAAGAACATCTTCATATTTAATTAATTATACATAACCTAAATAAAAAATAGATTCTTCACATGGCCCATTATCATCATCAATTAAAGCAATGGATATACTTAGGATATCAAGAGATGTACTCAAATCAGTAGCTTTATTATCTAAATCACAATTTGGGGTGTCCAAAACAGATAATACATCATCAACAATATTGCATAGCACATCCAAGTCAGGAATTTCAAAATGAATAGCATTTTTATAGCATCACTTTGTGCATCTAAATCAGTAGGTAAATTTATAATATCACATAAGACACAAAAATCATCAGGTAAATCATCTATTTGGTCACACATTGTGTCTATTGGAGTAAAGTTATTTGCAATAACGGGAGGTGCGACCAACTCAGCTGGTATTTCAGTTATATTATCATACTGTGCACCAAAATTAGCAGGCAAAATTATTTCAATAGGTGGGCACACAATTCAGCAAGTATATCATCCGTATGATCACATGATAACACAATTCAACATCACTATTCTCAATAATGGGTGTGATAGAATCAATTGGTAAATTAGCATTTTCACATGGTAACACAATTCAACATCACTATTCTCAATAATGGGTGTGACATAATCAATTGGTAAATTAGCACTCTCAATACATGAAGTGTTCAATTTATCAACACAAACATTAATCTCATCTGGGATGCTTGAAACAATATCTTTTTCAGTACCTTGTAGACTCGACTCAGGTGTGGTACTACTTGATGTGAAGTAGGATTTCCGATCTTTCAATGAGAGTGATAACTACAATTTTAAGGACTTGACCCTCACAATAGTGATATAGGGAGAATCGTACATGACTGTTATCCACGGCAGTCACTGAACCGACTCCACAACGTTATTGACCTTGTTAGAAGCACGATTGACCTATCCATGAAGAATTTTTCTACAAGAAAATCGAAGAACAAGCAAAAAACATAGTAGCATAAGCAATCTAAAATTGCAAATATGCTATAAAGGATGATAATCTCCAGAAGATGATAAAGTGGGTTCCACAAGCAATCTTTACAAATCTAACCAACACTAGAGAAGATCACAAAGTTTGCACGTGGATAAACACTTAACTAAACAGAACCGACAAATCAGTGGCAGCCAGGGGATATTTATAAATGGAAAAGCATCCCTGGACTGAATCGGACTCAACCAACCTAAGTCGGTTGGGTCGGTTTAAGCCTGCCTAAGGTCAATTTAAGCCAACTAGCTATGATTTTGGCAACGACTTCTCCCGACATGTGGGATTACAGGCCAGCAAATAACTAAGTCTTCATTCTTCTATCTCTTGACTGAGTCATTAGGGCTTCCCTTGTCTTCATCTTCATGTCGTCATGGGGTTTTCAAAGTCCTGAATTCAACACTCGAAGACCCTCCTGCTCCCAAAAGTTTGAACTTGAAACACTCTTGCTCTTGAAGTTCTGTCCTCTTTCTTTTTTATGAAGATAGCTTGATTAATTAACATCATTCCTCTCTTTCTATGAAGATAGCTTGATTAATTAACATTAAGGGTGTGTCTCCATCTCAGTATGTCGGCCGACGAGATTATTGTTGGATATCAATTCGATGGCTATACGAATAAATTAAAAATAAATAAATAAATTATAGACCTATATATATATATATATATATATATATAAATGAAATATTTGTGCAATTTTAGGCTTGCAAATGTGAAGTACCCTAGTTGCACATTTTAAAGCCTAAAATAGCACAAAATGTTTTTAGCAACTAGGCTTAGCAATGGTCAACTGGATTGAAAACCAAAATAAAAATGAATTTTATATGCAGCTATATTTTTTCCAGACACGAATCTCAGAACAAAGATCAATCTAATTCTAAGGCTAATCTCATCAACTTAGAATTAAGAAGTTCTCAATCGATTGAGCAATAGCAAGCTGTTAAATTAATTAGAAAACTAAGATAGAATTACACAAATTCTTGAGGAAGCCCAATAAGCGGGAAGGAACATTGCCAAATAAAAATTTGAGTATATTCAGTTATTACAAAGGCAGCTATAGTTGCTGCCACGGTAGGATAGGTGTATCGTGGGAAAGACAAAATCTATCATGACAGACTTAGATGTTGACCTGGCAACATTGCTAAAGGAGGGAAATTCCGACAAAGGCACACGACAAATGACCCGCTAATAATATCGATGGTTGAACGATATATATAGTGTTAATGGGTCTATGCCAAAACTATACTGTTGGACACGGCGATACAAATTGAACATAGCATTTTGGCAATTAAGCAAATAGTGATCAATTGATCATGTGGATGGTCCAAGTTTCCTCTAAAGCTAGCGAGGTATATGTTGATGCTCTGTCGTCTGGCAAGGAAGGATCGAGGGTGTAGGCTTTCAATAATTGATGGAAGGAATCAACAACTGATCTACTGATCATACTGATAGCCGAGGATGCCTCTACAGTTGGCGATGCATATGCCAAAAATGTACCATCGGTGACGGTGGGTATTACCGTAATGGTGGTTCTCACAAGGAAAGGGTTGTTGATCTACAAGAAGATACTATTGGTTAAAAGGACTAGATGGTTGAGGACAAGGATAGGGCTATAGCTGATGGTGCATGGACACAATGTTGTGTACAACACGGGGACAACTTTGGCTAGGGCCAGTAGATGACATTATATGTGGTGATGCACAATAATGGAGGGGACTAGATCTAGTTCCCACCACTAAGTAGTATGGCTAGACCCTTCTCCATTACACACCAAGAATAGAAGATATGTATGCTGCTATCTATGGAACAGGAGATAGAGGGGCTACTGTTCTATTATACAAAGGAGAGAGAGAGAGAGAGAGAGAGAGCAACGCCGGTGCCCAATTGCTACCCTCTGTACAACAGAGAATAGAGAGAGGGAACAGAGGAAAAAAAGGATCAGGCCCTTTGGTTATTCCGTATAGAATAAAAGGAAGGTAGAGAGATATAACAGAGGGCAAGAAGCTCAGCTTCATTTTTGTGGGGGAAGAAGAGAAATAGAGGAGGGCATGGCACCACGAATGCTATCCGGCTTGCTGGCGATGGTGAGGCCATGGATATCGGGTCTTCACGAAAGCGAATCCAGGGGACCACCACGAAGCTATAGGAACTGAGGGTTGGGATAGAGCTACAACGTGCGGGCATGCACCCAATTTGAGCTCCAGTTTCCTCTTGAAATGTTGTTTAGATTGTGTGGTGCATCTATGAATACCTTGCTGTCCAAAATTCTTTCTTATGCCTTTTTCTCTTTCCCTTCAGCCTTTCTTTAGTTGCTAGCCTTTAGTTGGCTACAATTTTTGGAGCTTCACGTCTTTCATGCTCTTCTATTTTGGACAGCCCCGTCCTCTTAAGATCATTGCTATCTTATGTGTGCAGCCCTCCTTTTGTTCATCTCCCTTAAGGCTAGAGAATTAGAAGAAGAATCGGTTAGGATGAAAGAAAAATTACCCTTCAAGCAAGGAGACCGTAAGGAACCTATAATTAAAATTAGCATTGGTCCTTCTATAATTAATGCTTTATGTGATTTGGAGCCAATGTTTCAACTATTCCCAAATCTCTTTATGAAAAGCTTGGTCTTTGACCATTTAAAACATTGTGAGATGAGATTAAATCTCGCAGATTCAACTTACAAAAAAGCTGTAGGAATTAAAGAAGATGTCATTGTTGTGGTTAAGGATTGTCATGTGCTTACTGATTTAATTGTTGTGGACATGCCTAAAGACACTAATGCTCCTATAATTCTAGGGAGATCATTCTTAAGAACATGCAGCGCTATGATCAATATGCAAGAGGGGAACATCAAATTTATCTTACCCCCTCATCAATTCGTCAAGCATTCCCCAAGGAAAACAAAGTCAAAAGTCTATTGATACGGAGGGCTCCCGATCTTCATGGTTGGAGGATAACTAGAATAGCCTAAATGGAAAACCCAACCCAACAACAAACTCCAATGAGAAAGCCTTTGGGAACTAGGAAACCAAATCAACTATCCTCTTGATTGAATGCCATGATTTCGACTCCGAGGCACGCGCTGATCCTTTCAATCCACAAGAGAAAGCAAGGTCTAAGGTGGAATCCCCAATCTAGAGGGATGAACCCTAGATTAAGGAGCTAAGCTCTACTTTAGGCTAAAAAACAAGTCTAAACCCTAATTAGTGGGGGGCGGGTACGGTATTTATAGTCTAACACTCCACTTAAGAGATACATGGGCCGTGGCTGGTTCAACTACGCGCAGGCAGGTCCGGGCAGTCTGGGTACCCAGAGGGTCCGGGCTGACGTCCGGGGCTTCCAAAGAAGATCTAGACCCTCATCCGGAGTGTCCGGGTAGGAGGTCTGGGATTTCCAGAGAAGATCCGGACCCTCATCCGGAATGTCCGGATGGGAGGTTTGAGATTTCCAGAGAAGATCTGGACCTTCATCTAGAGGGTCCAGGTGGAAGGTTCGGCCAAAGCCGGAGGGTCTGGGCCTCAACCAAACAGTCTGGGCCTTCATTCTCAATGGGCATCCGGAGGGTCCGAGGCAGTGGTCTGGCTGGGACTGGGCTTGAAGCTTGGAGTCCCTTCCTCGGTCCCATTGTCCTCCACCTTGGAGAATCCTTCGTACCTAAGCATGTATAAGGTCGGCGCATTAGGTAGCATATCATTCATGTTCATGCCAAATAGAAAAGTACCAAGGAGAAGATTCACCTCATGTTGGGCTTTGGGTCGAGCTCGTATCATTGGCCCAACAAGTGGAGGTAGGCTTGAACGTGAAGCAGTGTTGTCCATGGTGATGTCCACATCATTCTCCCCTTCTTAAAAAGGAGTCGACCTCGACTCCAACTCATTGTATCCATGGAGGGTGAAAGATCGGAGATGTTGAAGGTGTTGCTCACCGAGTACTTAGTCGATGGAAGGTGTTGTCGCCGATGCATTGAAGTATTTGGAAAGGCCCATCTCCTCGTGCATGAGCTTGGACTTGCGGTCTTCAGGAAAATGCTCTTTGCGGAGGTGAACCCACAAAAGATCCCCGGGTCGAACACCATCGCCTTCTTGCCCTTATTGACCTTGTTGGCGTGACGAATAACATGTTGTTCAATTGTGGCTCTTGTTGTCTCATGGAGCCTCTTGATGAAAGCAGCTCGCTTGGAGGCATCCATATTGACTCGTTCTTGTAGCGGTAGTGGAAGAAGATCGAGTGGTGTAGAAGGATTGAAACCATACACCACTTCGAATGGGCTCATGCTTGTAGTAGAGTGTACCGCGCGGTTGTAGGCAAAATCCACATGGGGAAGGCATTCTCCCACTCTCGCAAATTCTTCTTGATCATGGTTCGAACGAGTGTTGCGAGAGTGCGGTTGACAACCTTGGTTTGCCCATCAGTTTGTAGATGGCAAGTTGTGGAGAAGAGAAGCTTGACTCCCAACTTGGCCCATAATGTCTTCCAAAAGTAGCTTAGGAACTTGATGTCACGGTCGAAGACGATGGTCTTGGACACACCGTGAAGTCTCACAATTTCTCTGAAAATAAGTTAGCAACATGTGAAGCATCGTCGGTCTTCTGGCAAGGAATAAAATTAGCCATTTTTGAGAATCTGTCCACAACCACAAATATCGAATCTCGCCCCGTTTTTGTCATAGGCAATCCTAACACAAAATACTAATATCCTCCCAAGGTGCACTAGGAACGGAAGAGTGTAAAGACCATGGGGATTGAGTTTGGACTTAGCTTTGAGGCATGTGATGCATCGTTGGACGAGACTCTCCACATCTCTTTGCATCTTGGGCCAATAGTAGTGGTTGAAAAGCATCAAGTAGGTCTTGTCCCGTCCAAATTTCCCATTAATCTGCCGCCATGTGATTCCTGCAACAACAACAAACGCATGGACGACTCAGGAATGCATAGTTTGTTAGCTCAAAAAAGGAAACTTGATGAACATGATATTTCTCTTCCTTGCAATTAGAGAAAGGGGTAGCAAATTCAGGATCCTTGGCATACAATTCTTTCAAAGTTTCCAAACCCAAAACATGAACCTCTAGTTGGTTCAAAAGAGTCATTTTGCGGGAAAGAGCATCCGTCACAACATTTTCTTTACCCTTTTTGTATTTGACTACATAGGGAAAAGTTTTAATAAATTCACCCCATTTTTCATGTCTACGGTTCAATTTAGCTTGGCCCTTAAGATATTTCAAAGATTCATGATCGGAATAAATAACTAATTCTTTTGGCCAAAGGTAGTGTTGCCATACTTCAAGAACATGAACCAAAGCATACAGTTCTTTATAATAAACTGGGTAATTGAGTTGAGCTCCATTTAGTTTCTCACTAAAATAAGCGACCAGTTTACCCTCTTGCATGAGAACACCCCCTATACCGATCCTACTAGTATCACATTCAATTTCAAAGTTTTAGTGAAATCAGGTAAAGCAAGCACGGGTGCCTCAGTTAAACGTTTCTTAAGTTCTTGGAAAGCATTTTCTTGAGATTGCCCCCACACAAATTCAACATTCTTTCTAGTCAATTCATTCAAAGGGGAAGCAATAGCACTAAAATCTTTGACAAACCGGCGGTAAAAACTTGTTAGGCCATGAAAGCTACGCACTTGACTCACGCTGATAGGGGTAGGCCAATTTTGAATTGCTGAAATTTTAGATTCATCTACCTCTATACCATGAGTGGAGACAACAAAGCCCAAAAAAAACGTTTTTCCACACAAAAAGTGCATTTCTCAAGATTGGCAAACAAGCGTTCATTTCTAAGCACAAGTAGAACTTATCTAATATGAGGCATGATCATTCATAGTTCTACTATACACAAGAATATCATCAAGTAGACCACAACAAACTTGCCAATGAATGCCACAAAACATGATTCATTAAGCGCATGAAGGTGCTCTGAGCATTGGATAAACCAAAAGGCATGACAAGCCATTCATATAAGCCAAATTTGGTTTTAAAGGCCGTTTTCCATCATCTCCTTCATTCACTCTTATTTGGTGATAACCACTCTTTAAGTCGATTTTAGAGAAGATTGTAGCACCACTAAGCTCATCAAGCATATCATCTAGTCTAGGAATGGGTAACGATAACGCACGGTGATATTATTGATGGCTCGACAATCAACACATATGCGCCAAGAACCATCCTTCTTGGGAACAAGATAACTGGAACAGCGCATGGGCTTAAGCTTTCACGAACATACCCCTTGTCAAGTAGCTCCTGTACTTGATGTTGAATTTCCTTGGTCTCCTCGGAGTTGGCACGGTAAGGAGGCCGGTTGGGAAGTGGTGCTCCTGGAATGAGGTCGATGCGGTGCTCGATGCCTCGAATGGGTGGTAGTCCCGCTGGCACCTCATCAGGGAAGACATCCGTGAATTCCTGCAAAACTCGAGAGATGGCACTAGGAAGTGGGGTGAATCATTAGTCAAAACTTCTCCATCTTTGCACACAAGCACAAAGTGTAGCATAGGTGGGTCACTCCTCACTCCTCTCATCTCAGCTTTCGTAGCTAACATCACTAGACCTCTATTCTCACTCTTGCTCTGTTCTCTCATTTTGGGCGTGTGACTCTCGCTTAATGTTTTGTGGAAGTCACTCAAGATGAAGCCTCTCTCGCTCACTTCTCTTCTTCTCCTCTTGAAGTCTTGCCAACTTTTGAGCATTAAATTTTGAGCTTTGTAGAGTGCCACCGAAAGATGTACTCATTGGTGTGTTTTGTCGTGGCGTGCCGCTCGGTCGTACTACCATGAGCGTCCCAAAGGAGGTGGCACACTGTCATTGGTACCACATCACACTCCACTGTGTCTTGGTAGGCTCCAATCTTGAAGAAGACTTGCACCATGTGTTGGATCTTGACGGTGCCACTATCAGTCGACCATTGCACATGGTAGAGATGTGGGTGCTTCTTGTACTTCAAGCCTAGCTTGGAACGTAGCTCTTGACTTGCCAAGTTGTGACAACTTCCCCATCGATGATGACTTTGATGGTTTTGCCATCGATTGCGGCCTTGGTTTGGAAGAGGTTGCACCTTTGTTTAGGCTCATCTTGAAGTTGGACGGTGAGGATCTTCTTGGTGACGACGAGGGATGGTCCCACCTCGGTCTAACAATAGATCCACTCTTGTTCTTCTTCATCTTCTCCTTCTTGCTCCAATCTTTCCACCTCATGAATAGCATCAATTTCTCCTTCACTTGCCGATTCATATGCTTCTTCTTCGGTGATCAACATGACACGAGCATTGGGACACTCCTTTTGCATATGACCTTGACTTTGGCACTTAAAAGTAGATGATGTCTCATGACTTGCTGGTAGAAGCCATTGAGGAAGCCATGCTTGGAGCCGGTCCCCCCTTGGAGTAGGTGGTTGAGGGGCGGTTTGTGTTTGTTGATGGGCGAACACTTGCACCCCCACCACCAACATAACTCTCCGTCTTGGTGGTTGTAGCTCAAGGAACACTTCTTGTGCTTAGAGTTGGACGTGGAGCATATGGTGTGGTGCGTGGTGTATGGAGTAGCTCTTGGAGTGTATGTTGAAGTCTTGGAGTAATGGGCATCTTCTGCACTGGCGTTCCACTTTGATAGCTTGGTGCACTAACTCCACCACAGTGTTGTATGGTTGATAGTCAGCGATGCGCTTGATGGGGTGGTTCAACCTAGCCAAGAAACGGGCCATGGTTTGCTCTTCTATTTCTTGGATGTTGTCTCGAATCATGGCGGTTTCCATCTCTTTGAAGTACTCTTCAACAGTTTTGGCTTCATTGCTTGAGATCTTGGAGCTTCTTAAGAGGTCACTCTTGTAGTACTTGGGCACAAAGCGTGCTCGCATCTCCTTTTTCATCTCTCTCCAAGTCATGACAGGTTGCTCCCCATGCTCTTCACGCTGGTTTTGGACTTGTTCCCACCAAATGAATGCATACCCATCAAACTCGAGAGAGGCCATGGCCACCTTCTTCTCTTCGGAGTAGTTATGCATCCTGAAGACCTTGTCCACCTTGAGCTCCCAAGTGAGGTACTCCTCAAGGTCGATGGCGTTGCCAGAGAACTTGGGGCATGGTGAACTTGAGCTTGCCGAACTTCTCATCGCCATCTTCATGGCGACGCTGCCACCAATTGACTTCACCTTCTCGATGTCATCGATATTGTGGTTCAGCTTGGGGACGAATGCTTGAGTCTCCTTCTGAGGTTCCTCCCATGACCCCGTGACCCATCGGTGGGGACTCGGGTTCGGGTTCTAGTTGAAGGGATGGGCGCTCGATGTCTTGAAGCTTCTCGTGCTTGAGCTCGCCGAGCTGCCACCTCGGCATCGGTTTCATCGAGGGGTTCTTCTTCATCAACCCCCGCCTCTGGAAGTTGGCCTCGAAGAGCTTGGACAACCTCTCGCACAATGCTTGTCCTCATGGCGCCCAACTGTTGAGTCATGTCATTCCTCAAATTCTCCACGGTGTCGCGAAGGCTCCGTTGGAGGGCCATGTGTTGTCCTCTTGTCACGTACTCCTCATTCCTATTGCCTTCGTGTGACCCTTCCCTAGACATGATTAGCAAAGCACAAATATATGTGAAATATATGGAATCAAGAACTCTCTCACCTCACTCACCACAAAAGTCCTTGCCTCCTTGGATTGAAGGATCGAAGGGCCGTGGAGGGAATAGATGACCCTCAAGAGTAGGTTGAAGAAGTTCCAAGTCCCAAACACTATCACATTGAAAAGCTCATATGGATCTCGAAAAGGATTAGCACAACACACTAAGCAAATTGGAAATTGAGATGTTGCAATGATAAGTAATAACCCACAATGAAACAATGCAATAAGAGTTAATCTCAAAGGGTATAAGCGAAGCACAAGACAACTCAACACACAAAGATATTGGGATTTGTGCAACCAAGAAATGAGCTAATACAAGAATGTTCCTAGCGAAGACTAGACGCTCATGTTGCACAAACACTAGAAAAGACACTAGCTCGATTGCAAATTTGTAGGGCAAAGGGTTTGTACACTTGACTACTCTCCCTATCTGGATTTCCTTTCAAGCTTGCATTTTCCCTACAAAAGGATCAATGACATTTGCATGTTTCTTTCTCTCTCTCTTTTTTTGTGATTCTTCTTCCTCTTTTTCTTTATGCCAAGATCTTACAAGACTAATGTTTTTGATTGCTTCGAAAACATGTTCTAAGTAGCACAAGTGTACAAGACCCTAGCAATCATTAATGAACTAGTCTTAATAGGATCAAAGTTTTCGCAAAGGAAAGATTGGCTCACAAAGAAGTTGCAAGGAAGAAGGGCATTTTCAGAGATTTTACCTTGCTTGTGGAGGTTGATGCCAATGATGATGGCCTAGAGCTTGTTGTTAATTTCAAAATGATTCCAAGGTCACCGAAAATGGACACCGGATGTGGAAGTTATGCCCAAAACGGTAAAGCTGCTGTGTCCAGTTTTGCTAAATCCGAACTGTCCGAGTTGAATCCGGAGGGTCCGGCCGCTCGGACTGTCCGGATGAAATCCGGACTGTTCGACCGGTGAATAGAGGAGCAGATCTGAGACACGGAATCGGAGGGCAAACAAAAAATTAGCCAAAGCAACGCAAAAGGAGGTTAGATCAATAAGTATAGCAAAGATCTAATGGATCAAAACCAACCAAACTCAATCAAAACTCCGAATTGCATGTAGATTTCAAATCGGGCTCTTTTTGTGGGATTTTTGGAATAGGCAAGAACAACCAAAACAAAGCTAGCACTTGGGGGTAGGGAAAGAGAGGATACAAGTTCCAACCCGTGGGCTAATGACTAAGCAAAAATGATGAGCAATCACAGTGTCTGTGTAACAGGTAGCTGACATAGGTGTGAGATATGATCTATACCAACTGTGAGACAGCTAACAAGACACATGTGTAAGGTGATCTAAGCAGATAAACAGAATATCTATATGAGCATACAAGCAAACAAATATAGCAAGAATCAAGCAGTAAAACAACAAGTACTCAGGAGACAGAGTGTTTTTCACCGAAGTTCCCAGCTCTTTGCAGAGTGGTACGTCTCCGTTGGAGAAGCTACTCCGAAGAGGTCGCCAGCACTGAATCGTGCTTGTTCTCCGAGTACTTGATCTCAGGCCTCTTCCTTTGCTTGTGGAAGTCCTTTTGCTTGCAGCAGGTAGACTTCAATCACCCTCACAGACTACTGGTCTAGCCCACACAAGCTTGGGTGGTACCAACAACTCCTACGCCCGTCTAGGAGTAGACACTCTAAGGTAATAGATTCAGCAGTGACAACTCTTGGAGGAACCAATGCTCTTTGCTCAAGAACTCTAACCCTTCCCGAACTGACACTTAGGAAACTTGGCTTTCGTTCGGTGGAAAGAGTCTTTGCAATGGTCGAATGTGATTTACTGATTGGCTCATTGGTTGAGGTCCAAGACCTCCCCTGGTTCCGTATATATAGGGTTCACAAGCACTTGACCGTTACACTGTTGCCACGTAGGATTAAGTGAGTCACCGGTGTCAGCCACCGGTGACACAGCTAATCACTCCGCCCAACTATAACCGGCTCAAGTAGACCGATACCTGTGTCACCGGCGGCACACACAGGTAAACCCTAAACTGACATAGCCGCACTACTCAGCCCGGTCTTGGCACATGACATGCCCTCAGCGCACACACTCTTTGAAACCTATAAGGAGAGAACCTCCAACGGCCCTCCGACTCAGCAGACAAGCTATGCAGCGCAGGTTCCTTAGCGTTTTCAAGCTCACCTCTGGTACAGAGATGTACTTGAGTCATAGAGCATTAGACCACCTGTGACACCGCTGTGTCACACCGGTGACTCTAACCCCTAGGGTTTTCTACTGCTAGCACTGCAGAGTGCCAGCTCCAACTAGTTTTATACTTATACAAAACTACTGACACAGGGCCACTAACCTCAAAGCATTAGTGCCACTGTCCAACATCCTGAGCATTGAGCAACTAGAACCTTCACAGAGCATCACTTCTTCATCCCTCTTGATAGTACAGGCTTTTCCTATGGACTCAAAGAAACTAGCAAATCTAGGCTTTACCTGCCCACCAACTGCAGTCACGGTCCTTGATGCATCAAGCCACCATCACCTTGCTTGCAACTCCTTGCACAGCACCGGCTTCTTCATAGCTGTGGCACAGCTGCCTAGCATAGCCATCCTTAGTCCTGGAAACCACCCTTGTACCCTTTTTGGTGTCATCCTTTCCTTGATGACCCTTCTTCCTGGAACCTATAAACCTGCTTACACTCACTGTAAACGTTAGATTCCAGTTTGAGTTGCCATTAACCATCAAAACCAACTTGGGGCCTAGATGTTCTTTCAATCTCCCCCTTTTTGGTGGTTAGTGGCAACCCATTCAACAAATTTGCATTTCAATTTGAATAGAAGGTATATGTGCAGGTTGTAGAGAATACACTCCCCCTGAAGCTGTGCACAAGAGATTTGTTTTTAACTTGCCAATGCACAGATTGTAATTTTTGGATATGGGCAGCATTTTTCTTACAACTTACACTCTTATAAGTTCAGAACAATAAGTGTGTCAGAGAATAATGAGCTGAACTGAAATATTTTTCTCTTGATGCATTTGCAAGAACCAGAGCATATAAAAATGTGTCAGAGCATCTGAATATATATCTTAGAGCATGTGAGAATATTAGAGAGCAGATTTACTATGGATATATGTATCAGAGCCAAACAAATTACTGGTCATATGTATCAGAGTGCCAATGGGCATGTATATCAGAGCAAGGGCTCTAACATTATGTAATACCCCAAAGTCGATAACTAGGTTTTTGATTTGCATCCATGCATACATGTCATCATCATCACCCCCCACCTCAATTAAACTTAGATGTAATATGGATATACTTTATAGAATATGTTAATATCTCATCCTCGGTGGATACTTGCTGCAAACACCAATCAATTTATTTGAAGTAACTCAAATAACAACATCGTCGATAAGGGTGGTTGGAGTCATCGACCCTTCCGGTGAATCCCCGTCCCTAACACCAAACCCTAAAAATGCTAGAATTAGGGTTTCGACGAATGAAGCAAACTCTAGTAGAAGATATGTTCTAAGACTCCATGAATAGCTTAAAAGGGGATACCCCTAGCCCCTTGACCAATTCCTAGAAATTGTGGACATGTCTAGGGCTTCACTCTAGCTCAAATCCGAGTTCGAACCCTAATTCAAAATTGAATGGGAACATAGGTCAAACCAGCTCCAAACTAAGCCAGACTCCTACAGTAGCTCATGAATAATAATATGAAGCCCCTGTAAAAATTTCAAGTCTATTGGAGTTAATTTGGTACATAAAATGTCATGGGGAATAAACCTGGAATACATAAAAGAAAAAAATAAAAAGAAACCCTAAACTTCCTTTGGGCCGCAACCCTCCCCGGTCGGCCCGTTTTTCCTCAGCCCGCTCGGCCTCCCGCGCGCGCGCGCCCTCCTCCCACTGCCACTGGGCCCCCCCTGTCATACCCCGCCGCAGCGCCCCTCTCTCCTCCGCGCCCCGGGGGCCCTCCTGTCGGGTCCTCCACGCCACGTCCCGGCAGCGGGTACGCCGGCGTGGGCGGCGCTCCACTCCCGGTGCCCCCTGTCCGAGCCCCGCCGCCCTTTAAAGCCCTCCTCCCGACAGCTTCTTCTCCCCTTCCTCGCCTTTCCCTCCTCCAAACCCTAAGCCATCAGTACCGGAGCCCCCGAAGCTCTTTCTTCTCCGACGCCGACCCAACTCCGGTGAGAAATCGGTGCCGCTCCGGTCTTCCCCCTCCCTCCAATCCTCGGTTCCTTAGCTCGACGTCGTTTTCCCTAACTCCCCGACCATTTGCTTGTCTCAGATCTGCACCGAGGAGCCCCGACGCAATCTTCTTCCCCGCGGACGGCCAACTACTCCGGCGAGCTTCCGATTTGGTTCCAGTGGCTCCCGAGCCCTCTTTCTTTAACCATGAGCTTCTCTTCCACCTCATTAACTCGCCCCTCACCTCCCCCATGCAGATCCGCGCCCCGGAGACACCTCTCCACCGCCACCCGAAGCCCTCGCCGCCGGTCGCCGCTGCTAGCCTCCTCCTGAGCCTCCCCGTCGCCCCCAAGCACCGTGCCAGCACCGGGGTGAGCTCCTGGTTCCCCACCGTCCTCCCCGAGCTCAACCGAGCCCGGAACCCCCCTTCCGGTGATGCTCCGGCGAGCCCTCCGCCGCCTGGGCCTTTTCCGACCGGTCCCGAGTGAGGCAGAGAGAGAGAGAGAGTGTAGAGAGAGAGAGAGGGTGAGGTGTCGCCCGCTGATTGGGCCATGCCACCCAGTCAGCAGCTGACTGGCTCGGGTGCGCCCGGTCAGCCATTGTTCCAGTGGCCCCACACGTCAGCTGGGGTGATTAAGGAGTGGGAACCTTGGGGGTGTTCTCGGGTAGACTTAGCTGAGGCAGGCGCGTATCAGAGAGAGGGTGGGGTTAGTTCGGGTACGTTTAGCAATTAGGTTAGATTAGGGCAGATTTTGTCCCACATTTCAAATGCTCATATCTTTTAAACCGCAAATCCAAATTGAACAAATTTTATATGGTTGGAAGCTGGTGAAATTCTCTACAACTTGGATGCATCAAAAGTTCATTTTGGTTACATGCACAGTAGGTTATCTAGGGTCTAATCTTTTGTTCCGTCGAGCTTCAAAATGCGATAACTCTTAATCCATAGCTCGGATTTTAGCAAAGTTTATATCGATAGAAAGCTTGAGAGATTTCCTACAGCTTGGCTGAACCAAAAACTTAATTTGAGCAAGTTCCCTACAGCCCCATCGAACCTAAGCTAATTCCTCCCCTCCGAAGCCTCGTTCTTCGGTAACATGTTTATCCACGATGTTAGCTCCAAACGTAGTAACATTTAGTGCGTTAGGTTTGTACCCGAGTAACAGTACTGTAATTTCACATGCATGCCTAATTAGTATTCCCGGTAGCTTCGACAAGTTAACTTAACACCATTTGTTCTAGTAGTAAATGACTAACCCTAACTCGACATAAAGGTTAATATTGCATGCATGCATGTACGAGGCATTAGGGTAACACCAACTGCTTTAGTTGTATATGCCTTGTCGTAACGGAACCCTAGCCATCCTAGCATCTTCATGACATGCACATCCTGCATAAGTATCATGCATACATGCTGGACCTTATGGATTCTTTTATCATTTCTTTTCCGGTCTTCGCGTTAATTGCAACAGAGCCCGAAGACGAAGGTGACCACCAGGCTTTTAGCTCCCCGCAAGACCAGGAACAACCAGATCAAGGCAAGCAGAGCTTGTTGCATTTTATTTTCCGTACTCTTGTGTATGCCCTCTCTTATGTGTGCTTGTATGTGTCTGTCTCCGTCGTGTGTCGTATGGGTATGATCAGTTCAGATGTCATTAGGAGATGTTAAGCACACTAATACAAGCAGGATGGGTCTCACGTTGAGAACATCTGTGGCTCTTCAACCAAACCTTTAAGTGAGTTGTGAGAGCCGAGGGCGTGCACAATGGGTACGGTTATTGCTAATTGCGGCGGGAAGGTGACCCAGGTGTAAGTAGAGTTTTGTCACCGCAGCAACCTTATCTTCAGCGTGTCACAATCCCTTATCACACGGGAGCGCTATCGAGAGCCAACACTAAGGTATAGTGGGACAAGCCTCCACGCCCCTTGGAGGTTCGCTACCTCCTTGCGGTTATGCACTCATTATATCGGCAGGGGTTGAGTCCGTCGGTAGCGGTCCGAGAGATTAAATCATAATGAGATTGGTGGATCAATTCGGATTTGATATCATGTCTTAAATGGATTACTTTGGAGTTTGATAATGTGTCGTGGTTGGATCAATTCGGATTTGATATCATGTCTTAAACGGATTACTTTGGAGTTTGATAATGTGTCGTGGTTGGATCAATTCGGAATTGGATACAGGGCTGCCCCTTGGATTGAATCGTTAAATGGATCGGATTGTATTGGATGTATGGGCTGCCCCTTTGGATTTGAACTCGAGGAATCGGATTTGTGATGATTTGTTCATGTCCTGTTATTGTCTGTTTTAGCTGGTTGTTTTACTTGTCTCCATTTACCCTGATGATGCTATGTTGTTACCTTACATATTGTTACTCTGAGAAGCATCATGTTTACTTGCTGCTAAACTAGCATGTGTAGGACATCTAATCAAGCACGATTAAGTCTTGCGAGTACTTCGTACTCACCTAGGTTAATCCTAGAGCTTGCAGGTGAGCCGGTGGTCGAAGATTACTTTGACGATGCTTGAACTTGGGTTTCCTCGGTAGTGTTCGATCTGTGGGATAGGTGTAGCTTTTGGTCAGCAGACATGTTGCCGCTGTGGGTCTTACTCCTTTTGCTTCCGCTGTCGTTTAAACTTCTCCGTACTCGGATATGTGTTCGGACATAATCAACTGATGTAATATGTTGTCCCCTCGTGGACTGTTATTAGTAATATCATATTGTAGGGCTTTGTGACGATATCCGAGTTGTTATTCTAGGCTGCCCCTGCACAATGCGTGAATGATATGAAGTGTATGGGTATGCCGTGAAGGATCGAGGCCGTACCATTTTCTACTAAGTCGAGCAGGTGTTGGTTGAGTGACCCGCTGGCTGAGATGCAGTGCCGGCCAGGCAGGGTGTGGGCGTTCTACCGGGCTTTCGAGTGACCCACTAGCTTCCGAGCTAGGTTAGGGTGTGGGTAGAACCGCTGGGCTCCTCCGACCTTGCTAGGCGTGGTAGGATTCGGGAACGACTCTGACTCTTCACCGGATTACGGAATCGTATGTGGTTTTGGGAAACTTGGTCGCTTCCGGCCGGCTTGCACGTGGCGGGTGTCGGATCGTTCTACCTTGGTGCGTACGGCGCAGGTACCGTGCCACCGAGCGGACGAGTCCTTCGGTCCTTGGCGACTTCGCGTTCCCCTAACCATATGCTATTCCGGGTCCGTGACATTCGCCGTGGCTCGAAGAGACACACCGACCGTGGTAAGCACCAGCTCTAGGCGGTCCGCCATCTTCAATCGACCTTCCTCGGCAGACGAGGCTCGGGCTTTTTCCAGCGACAGGGCCTCCTTCTCCCGAGAAAGAGCATCGGAAAGCCATGCCGATTGGTCCCAGAGTGACTGGACCTCGCTGCGAACGGCCTTCCACCTGTCATGAGCACGCTGAGATGGAAAACAACAAGGTCAGATAAGCTGGCAATGTCATCGGACAAAGAGTTACGACAGGCAGTAACCTCCCCTACCTCCACTAAAGGTTTGAGTAGCGCGACGGGATCGTCTTCAGCCGAGGCTTCCTCGCCCTGGAGACTTGGCTCCTACCGCTCCTTGATGAGTGAAGAGGGGGGGTACCGCACTAACCGAACTCCGACTAGGAAGCAGCCTGATAAACCGCTTCCTCCGTGGATCAGTAGGAGGGGCTGGTATCGGTGGGGAAGCGTCCCTGCAGACCACGTTCAGGATCCAGAGCTAGGAGCGTAAGCTCGACAAAGCAAGGAGCGGAAGAATGGTACCTCGCCCTCTTTAGCGAAATGGAGCGCCCCCGATGGACCGGAGGATTTCCCTCTCCTCGAAGACAGAGCAGCGTTTCAGTTCTTAATTCGCTCCGCGCGACCTCTTCTACCTTCTCGCTGAGAGTGGTGTCCTTATCGTGCCGGTCCTCAGCCGCGGTCGAGCATCGACTAGGACCAGAAGGCCCAGCTTCGGGATTGTTTATTCCCCGGCCTTCTCTCTGCATAAAGGGCCCAGTCCACGAAACCAGTATGAGGTGGGCCTGACGGACCTAGGATCCTAAAAAAGAAAGGATTACCGCTAGAACCTCTTCCCGCTCGTGCAAAGGTCGAAGAGGCAACGACGTGGGAACATCTTGGCGACGGGTGAAGGAACTCGCTTGAAGATATCTTTTACCTTTTCGAACACCTCCTCTTCGAGAGGGCTGTTTGAGACAAAGGAAAATTCAGAACACCTCAACAAGTCCTTCTTACGGGATTGAGAGGGGGGAATTTACCTATTTTTCTCCGCCGTTGGTACGGATCGCTCGTCGAGTCCCAGGCGCCGGTCTCCCTGTGCCGTAAAGGGCAGATTCCGCGCCTGGCGAAGTCGGTGACAACGTCGGCCGATGACAGGCCTCGGGTTCGCAGAGCCTTGATCTCTTCGACAAGGTGGTGGAGACGGGAGTCGAGCAGGGTCTCGTCGGTCCAAGCGGGTGCCACATCGGGTTGAGTTCCCCAGAACCTTATGCTTAGGGGGATCGACGAGCGGCAATAGCACCACTCATGCTCCCACCCCGCAAAGGAGCGGATTCCGGTGGCGTCAATGTACTTTCGCGGTCCTATCTTCTCGGAGGCGGACGCTTGCGCCTCCTACCACCTTCTTCTTTGTCCTCTCCATCTTGTGGAAATATCTGAATAGATCCAACGATGGCCGCACTCCGAGGAATGCTTCGCACAGATGGGCGAACACGCTCAGGAGGACGTATGAGGCCGGGTCAAGATTCACCACCTCCACTCGGTAGAACATGAAGATCGAATATAAGAAGGTGGAAGGAGGCAAAAAGAACCCGCATTGGAAGAAGTCGGGGAAAACGACCAGCCATCCGGCTTCGGGCTCCGGGATCTTTTTGCCCCGGACGGGACGGAACTCAGCTTGACGAGTTGATTGGATCAGGGTCAGCTCTATGGAGGATGCGAGTTTCACCTCGTTCATCTCCGAGCGCGGCCATGCTTCTTCAACCAGTGGGTTCCCAGCCATGGCGCGGAGAAACAGGAGATAGGAGCAAGAAGGTTAGGAGGCAGAAGAGACAATGCGTGCAAAACCCCAATCCTTGGACTCCTAGAGATTTAAACTTTCACCGGAGATGAGCGCGGTTTTCGGCACGATCAGTTCCATCGCATTTAATGCGGGCAGTTGCTTTTTTCGCGTACAAGGCATGTCGCGGGAAAAAGAGGGTCTGACAACCCATGACCCGAACGAGCGTGCGCACGATAGCGCAGAGAGGGAAAAGATTCTTCATCACCACGCGAATTTTCCGCCACGATGGATCGGTTTCCTAAAAATATGCCAGGCGGACGCGTGTCTGTGATCGACGGATCAGATCAAGTCAGAAAGCATTCTAGGTCTATCCCGAGGATAATTCTGATAAGGCTCTCCTAACTACTCGGTCGGGGTAGAACCTACTCGAAGAAGTCGCCAATGAAAGCTACTCGGATCGCCTACTCGGAAGTTCGTCCCGACAAGGGCAGATTTCTAACAGAACCATCATGGCCTCACTTCGCGTACTGATGGGGGGCTTGATGATGAATAGTACGGCGTCCCGCGTATTAGAGGGTATCCGTAGATAGACTCCCGTAACGTTTGGAAGGTACAAGCGTACCCGGGAAAGATCCCTAGAGGATAAGGTAACCCCTCTCGGGAAGAAAAGACTCCCCTCGAATTAGGAAGTCGATCCCGACGTTTAAGGAGACTAGAGTCCTACTCGGGCATAAGTCCACGTCCGGTACGACCCTAGGAGCCTCTATATAAGGATCAGCAATCCCGTAGGGGAGGGGAGGAGAAAAGTAGATCCAACAGAGCCAATTAGGTGAAGACGTCTAGTCGCAGCTCCAGAAGACGAAGCCCTAGGAGATCCACTGCCTCGAAGGAGTCGAGCACGGTGGTTTAGGATAGCTTAATCTACGATTAGGCCTAGGGTAGCCACTAACATACACCCCCCGTTGTAAAGCGTGTTCTTCATCAATATATAGCAACAGGACGTAGGGTTATTATCCTGAGGGAGGCCCGGACCTGTATAAAAATGGCTGTCCCCTGCTGTCAGATCTCTTGGCACTTGGGCCCTAGAGGTCCCTACCCCCCAGTAATCATCATCTCACGAGTACCGTAAGATCGCCGGTTCACCGATCGTCGACAGATGGGTATCCTAGTTATATTTGTTTCATTCATAATGATTTATTGTGTCTATGCATGATATGAATGTTGCCACAATCAGTCTGTACAAACTATTGTTTCAATACATAGCAGGTAAACACTTCACATTGCCTTTTAAAAATCTATTGTTTCATAACTCAAAGGTAATGTTTCCATATTCAATTATTAATGCTTCATTGTTGTTTCTGAGTTTACGTAGCTAAAGGTATACTTTGATGTTTCAATCACTCAATTGTAATGTTTCTCTATTGAGTTGTGTTTGTTTCAGTTAAATTTGTTTCATTCATTCTGATCTCTAGTGCCAATACATGATTCTGAATGTTCCCACAATCAGACTGTACAAATGCCTCAGTTTTTTCACTCTAGTTCTAAATGTTTCATCCATATTGTTCTAATGTTTTCATACCACCTTAGGCATGTTTCCATTTCTATAAGCTAATGTTTCAACACTATTGTTCTCAACAGATTCTAGCTTACCTACAAAATCTTATCGACAAGCACAACGCCATTTGGGATGAAGAGTTAGAAAGGAACCATGATGCAATGAGGAACCTGCATGCAAAACAGATGTCCAAGTTTGCTTCCGAGGTTATCGCTGCTTCCAAGGCTTTCTTCGTGTTGGTACCAGATGAAGCACCACAAAACAAGACTGTACCACCTAACATAGAACCCTAGCCTGTTGAGGAGGTTCAGAAGGTACGAGAAGATCCACCAGACAACAACACTTCAATTCCTGACAAAGGAGCCGCAAGCTCCTCGTGAGATGTGGCTATTTGTGGGGCTAGTGAACTCGAGGAGTCTAACAGCGATAATAATTTTTGGGATACTGTATCGAAGATTGCCGAAAAGATTGAACAATCATGTGGCAAAAAAGAAGATGTCGCAAACCTTTCACCTGTGCCAACTGCGAGTTTCAATGTGGATACTGCTACATCAGATACTTCTACAACAACCGAAGTGTTTTTGTGGTGTATGATTGGTTCCCTCACATGTTTTACTCCATAGGAGTAGCCGTAAATGTACCTGATATTAGCAATGTTGTCAAAAGCACTGGAACACTCTCACTTGACAAGAAAAATCGGAAGAAAAGGGTGTTCTTGGGTATTGATGATGCTGTCACGTCGAAGAAGCTGAAGATTAATAGAAACGTTGACGACAGATACAACACGTACATACTTAGAAAATGTGTCAACAAGGCCAAAAAGGGTGAAGAACAGTGAGCTCTTTCTTTCACCATATTTTCATACTTTTGTTTCATGAAACATTGCCGAATGCTTACAAGTAGGATTATGGATGTGCTTCTCAGGTTGCATTGTTTCTTTGCAGGCCTCATTTCATTGAATTTAAATATTATCACATATCATATGAAAACTTCCGCAACACACTAATGCCTCAAGCGAAGATCACCAGTGAGGTTATGGACCTTTTCACCCGGCACTTCAATGTTGTAGCAAACAAAAAAAGATCAAACCAGCCCATGCAAGAAATTTGCATTTTCGCAAGCAATTATGGTAATGATTCTGTTGACCACTTTGCATTACAAAATTTCATTCCTGCAATCACTATTGGGTGTTGTCATTTTGTAGCCAAAACTTATGGTCGATGAAGCAAAATTTGATCCAGACACTTGCAATGGAGAATTTATGTGACTTTACAATGATTTCAACATTATGGTCCTTCCCAAGTCCTCCGCATTAAAAGATTTTTAGGGAATTCTTCATCTTTGTACAAACCTAGTTTTCTCTATTGGAGGGCTAAGAATTGGTATCTATATACTACCCTAAACTTCTAATAGTTTATCTGGGATGGCTATTGTTAGGGCGGCAAAGGAAATATTAACGGAATTAGGGTTCATGCAGTATAGGTTGTAACTAATGCTACATAAAATAGGGTTTTGTACCACATAGCATGCATGATTTGCAATCAACATAATATCTTTGCAAATATGGGATTCAACAAGATCAAGTGGGGAGAAGCTTTCCTGGCAATATCGGCCAGATCTCGAGCTTTGAACTTGGTACGACAATCGTCTGCGGTTCTCTGCACAAGATCGCACAACATCGGTATCTACACGTTGAGAGGGCATGGACCAAATCAATAATGCAAGATAAGACCCAATAAGATCCAAATAATTTAAGAGGATAGTACAACTCACTTAACCACGACACACTTGGATAGCTACGATTTGTTTTATGGTTATATCAAGTCAACAGGGGGGAATTTGGGTTTGCGTTGCATGAAGTAATGATTCATCTTTGCATAGGTAAGGCAAGGTTTTATTGTTAAGGTCTAGGCATTTAGGGTAGACATGTCGTGGTTACGATTAGAGGATAATATTGGTTGCAAATATTTTGTAAACTTATACAAGTTGCTTTGGAAAAGAACGTATATGTATACTCTAGTCAAGACTAAGAGTTTTGAGATGTTACTTGTAAAAGCATCACATTCTTTCCATCATTTAAATAAATTTGGAATTCAAAATGCTATTGTACTAAAATATTGGATTTTATTTTTAAATATTTTAGGAAAAATAATTGTTTTATTTGGAGCCAAATTGGGGAAGATATACATATAACATTATATTTTAGATATATTCAAATTTGAAATTCAAACAATTTCAAAAATTATGAGAGTTGTATTGATATACAAGGTTTGAGTTTAGGTGAATAAAGGAAAAGGAATTAGGTCATTCGGAGTTCGGGCGAGGGAGATACGAGTGTCCGAAATACTGCGAAATAAGAAGGGGGAGATCTACCGTCAAAAGGGGTGACGTCGATGGCTGTCTCAAAGAATACGCCTTCAGTAGGAGGAGGGAGACGGGTTTCAGAGGACAGGGAGGGGGACTACGTTTTCAACAGAAAGAGGTGTGAAGCAGAAAGAGAAACAGACAGCGTTCGCTTTCCAACAGTGAAAACGTACCCGAAGAGTGCGTCCTCACTTATTGGTTGGTCGGCCTAGGCCGACTGCATGGTTTGTTGTTTAGGTGTGTTACTTATCGCTCAAGATGGAGGGGTTTAGATTTAGATGTCATGAGAGAGAGGAAATGACTAGGGAAAAGGGTGGTGGCTCGGAGGTGCTCACCGGTTGTAGCGGTGAGGACCGCTGTGGTGTACCTGGTTTTAAGGCGCGGATAATCCCTTGTGTTTTCTGTACTGGTCCCATGATCAGTGGCCAGTACACACAAGTTAACCTGTATATCATGGTCATACACACACATGTTAGTATATGATACGTAAAATGACCATCAAGGTAGAGGTCTTATACCTGTGGCCCAATGGCTAGAAATTTGCAGCGGAAATCAAGCGGCGATGTGGCCCATCAATATGCCATACCCGACAGGTAACTGACTGAGGTTGCGCCCTAGCCTTCGCAAATACTATCGCTGTCTTTGGAGTTGGAGTCTCCTTCATCTGGCCAAATCAACAAGCCAGGTGAGTACATTGAATGTACTCACAAGCATCCCACAGAGTGAGTATAACAGATATATTTCATGCAAGGTTTGTTCAAGAAATTGGCTCTAACCTAGGTTGTATCTTGAGCAGAAAAAGTCCTCATTCAAAATACAATAGTACTAGATTCACAAGCATTTTCGAAATCAATCTTGTCTCTGACGAGTCGGCATCCAGCAGTAGAAGTTTCTGCTAGACGATGCTAGCTAAAGGCCGATAGCTTCGTCTATCACCTCTGGAAATCTTTAAGGCCCACCCGTGCTACCACCTTGCAGCACGAGCCAGGTTTCACTTATGTAGTTCCTCACTACCTACCCGTAGCTCAAGCTGCACACTGTGGACACATCATGCCACGTCCTTAATCCCATGCCCCATGTTTTACAATAAAACTTGGTCTAACCAGTGTGTGGTCTGGTCAGCTTGAGTCCATAACCAAGGACGTGGCTATTCGAAGAGATTTTAAAACTACAGAGGTTGTACGATTTTACCCACAAGATGTAAGTCCCCCTTGTTGCCATGGCCAGATGAGCACTCTTCACGAGGGTGCTGGCAGGGTTATTACAACAAGACCTTCCAACCATTTTCGTACTAGGGCTGAACTCGCTAGAGTAGCTAAATCCAATTTTGTTTATGTTCGTCAGTCCCTGATACATAACCCAAGTGGAACTCACCTTTGTGTCAAACAACTTCCTATGTAGCTACGTGGAGGTCCTCTAGGGATAGCCATCCACCTAGCACTTATCTTCCTACTGCCCAAGGGTCCAGACTCTAGCACTCGACGGGATAATTAACCAAGTCCTTCCCACAAAGGCCATGTGGACGTACGGGGTGAACCTGGTTTGAAAGCACTTAGGCTCGGTCCTTAACTGATTCGAGCAAGAGTGCACATCATCACCTTATAGCCATGTCCCTACATGCTACGACCATTCCTCCGATCTCTCCTTACCATTCTCACTCGAATCAAAATCATCCTCCATGTTATTTTGGGGTTTTGGCGAACATCGCTTTCCAAACATTCACCTTAGAAGGCACATGCCTTCCCAAGGGTTTTATCCCATAACCAAAGGGGTTTCACGTGACTTTGACAAAAACTAGGTTGTTCTCTATAGCAGGTCTAAGCATGGCTATCGCCTATATCCCTAATATTTTGCTGGTCGTACAAAGACTGGCTAGTATTGCCAGGGTTACAAGGATCAGATTCTTGGACCTATGTCATATGCAAATATAGGATGTATCTAGATCTAGCATAAAATATCATGATACTCACGTAGCATGCAGAGTTCCAAACAAAGTATTTAAGTTTTGACATATATGGAATTCAACATGATCAAACTGGATGGCTTGCCTGGCGGTATCGGCCGAGACTAGAGCTGGAGCTAGTTCTAATAGTTTTTGGGTTCATTCGCGCAATGCCACGTAAAGTCGGAACTACATGTTGAAAAAACACGGAATAAACAACAATGCAAGGAAGACCCAAATAAGATTCATACATTCATGAGCTTTTTAAAATATGTGCTCTGGACCTAGTTCTTTATTAGCGTTTGCAAATAGGTGTGAGAAGAAATTAGCCTCACATGAAGTAAGGGTATTCCATAGAACTGGAAACCCTAGCTTATTTGATCAATAACATATTAGCTCCTAAGATGATCTGGTTTTTTGTAACTTAGCTGGTTAAGAAAGTATATCATTTTTCAACATCCTTTTTAGAAGAATTCATATAAAGCATTTGGATGTATAGTCCAAGGTTTTGATGAACGTAGTATTAGGTATTGATCTTGACATAGGGTGTGCGTTTTTAGGGTCTTCATGTCCCTACTGTCTTTGGCAAAAGGTTTTGAGTTAATATACCCACTAGTATCAATAGGTTACAAAACATTGGGCAAGCCTAGATAAGATGATAGAATCATATTTTCTCTTTAAAGCTTTTTGGGATACATGCATATGTCTCATGCCCCAAAGCTTTTCAGAGTAATTTATCGGGATTTACACGAGTGTTTGAGTTCACAGTATGAGTCATGTTTGAAAAAAATATATTTCAGGATGCTAGTTGAAATGTCCTGGACCTACTTCATATAAAATATGTGTTTCCCATTATGAGTTGCTAAGTTTTAAATTTAAATCTGAAATTTCAATTAAATTCAAAAGTTTGAAAGCGGTTCCAATAGGAAGCCTATGAGATTTTAGGATTTTAGGAAGAAGTACGACTTGATTTGGATGATTTGTTATCGGGATATAGGCGTTTGAAGTTTCGCTAAATAGAGGGCATTCGCTGTTTAGACCCGTGGGGATTAGGGTGGGTGACATTAGAGGTGCACACAAGAACTACATTTTCAGCCAAGCAAAATGGCTTCCTCAAAAACTGAAGGGGAAGGCGCTTTTTATTAGGGGAAACACAAAATGACACTCCAATTTTTACTTACCCGAGGTGGGCCTGGGCTAAGAGCTGTTGCTACCTGTTTAGTAGTTGCTTAACCGCCACGACTCGTGGGTTAGAACTTAACCGTCATCGGAGGAGAGAACCTGCAGGGGTGGGGCAGATGGCATAGCTTAATCTTACCAATGGCAGCTAATCGTCGGCACGGGGACTGCTCGGGGGTAGGCGGTGAGAGGAAAGATTGCCGGAAAGTATGGGAGATACGGATAAGGAAGGGGTTGTCGATGCACTCCACGGCAGCATGCGAGTCAGTGGAGATGAGGAAGGAACCGAGGCACGGGTTGGAAAGGGAAGAGCACCGGGACGAGCAATGCCGTGTGGGACGCTCGAACTTGTGGCAGGATGGAGGAGTAGCTAAGGGTGTTTCCTTGTACCAACAACAAGAGGAATGTTGGCGAGGTGGCTTGACCTGGGAGGAGCTCGCCAATGGCGTGGCACTCTAGAAGGGCTTGTCCTGGGAGGAGCTCGTGGGAGGGGTACCCTGCACCCTGCCGCAAGCCATCACGCTACCAAGCTGCCTAAGCCCCACGGTCAGGGTGCCCTAGCACCCAGCCGTAGGCCACCACTACTCCAAAGACCGCTAGCTACACCGCTGCCAAGTCATGGAAGACCACAGGCGGGTGTCCCCATGCCTCGCCGCAGTTCGAGCTAGCCGCCAAATGCCACAAAGGGGCAGGTGGAGTCCTCGGCTAGCCCAATGTGCCGCACACCACCTTGCTGCACCACTTCGCTGCCTCACACCTGCGTCCACGCTGTCACTGAGCCCAGCAGGCAAGGTGCCCCCACACGCCATCGTGGACCATTTCTCTTTCAAGCCGCTTAACCCCACAAGCGGGGTGTCTCTACACCCTGCCGTGGGCCACCGTACTACTGGAGGTTGTAAGCACCCGGTGCGCCGCGTCCGGCGTCCCCTACCAGCTTGGCGCCATGGTAAAGAGCATGCAAAGCAGGTGGGAGTGCGTCGCCACCTTGTCACCGAGCCTTGTAGAACCGGGTAAGGTCTCACCTTGCTTGTAGGTCGTGCCATGTAACATCCCCAATTTTGCTATAATGTACTAGTGTGCATCATGCCATTCATGCATGAACCTAGAATTGAGAACAATTGTGAACTTTTTAGAATATCTAGAAAACTCTTATGAGGACCAAAAATATGAGTTTAGGTTTAAAAAAAATTATCAACAAGGTGCTCCAAAATTAGTTTCGAATGGTTCTATATATGTTTAGGAACTCATGGAGAAAATCATAAATAAATTCAAATTCATTTGGTAATTTTAAAATTTTAAAACCTCATCTCAAAGTTTGAAATCAGAAAAACAAAAAGAAAATGAAAATAAAAACCCCGCGGATTGGGCCTCTCCTGGCCCAACCCGCTTCCCCCATCTCCCCCCGCCAACTAGGCCTCCCTCTCGGCCCAGTTCTTCCCGCAGCCCACCTCCCCGGCCTGCTCAGCCCACCTCGCCTCATCCTCATCCGCAAGCCGCCGTCGCCACCTCCTGCTGCCGCCGCTGCCATGAAGGAGCTCACGGTGGCGAGCTCCCCTGCCACCGCATCGTCACCTCCTGCTTGGCCGGCCACCTCCTCCTTCCCCGAATCTGCCACCTCCTGCTCCCTTCCCCTTTTCTTCTCCCCCGGGACGAGTACCTCTCACCCCTCCCTCTCTCTCTTTCTTGGCCACCTGCCACTCTCCCTTCCTCGTCGTACGCCTCCATTACTATCGCTCACCCTCAATGCACCAACCACCTCGCCGCCGTCAAGCCCGAGCATGCCGCCACTCCTCCTCTCCACTCAACCGCTACCCCGAAGCCGCCATCCATCGGAGACCTCGACACACTGTCACTCTCGACGCGACGCCACTGGTCAAGCACCGCCGTCGCTCGCCTCTGCTCATCTCCACTGCCTCACCGCTCACCTCCTCGGCTGCTTCTCTGCACCACCGATAAGCCCCGCTGCCGCTGCCGCTTCCCTGCACAATGATGTCACAGCGCTAGAAGCGCCATGATCTGTCAGACTGGCCACATGCGCTGTCTGGCTAGGCTGGCCGACCCAACAGGGTTAATACGGTTGACCAATCAATTACCCGACAGGGTCTGACCAAGCTGGCCGACCCGACAGGGTTAATCCGGTCCTTAACGACCATATCTCGGTCATTAAGACCGATCAATTGCCTGTTCCGACACCATTAATACTAGTAATTAATTTCCAACACATTAATACCTAATCATTAGTTTTTTGACATAATTACTACTAATTATAGATCATTAATGCTAAACCATGATTAATACTTAATTAATGCACGAGCTGACCTGGGCCCACATGTCAGTGTCTTATTTACTAAGGAAAAGACAAAAAGGCTTTTTGAATGATTAAAATCTTATAGAATTCATAATAAATTCAATTTTAATCAAAAAATGCAAATAATATATCGAAATGTTCAAAAATGAATTCTTTCCAAATATGTCATTTTGATACATGATTGCATGGTAGGAAAAAAATATAAAATTGTTAAAAACTAAAATTAGGGTTTCTCGACTAGCTGGAGGTCTTCGGATCGCTATATCTCGAGCGTCCCGACTCTGATTAAATTGATTCCACTTGAATTAGTCTTTATTTTGAATATACTATGCCATGATATACATTTCATATCATAAAGATGTTTGTCATTTTAAATTCATCGTGGTACCTCTTTTTCTGGTTTTTTGGTTCTTCCTCCTGATAGTGCCGAAAGATCCTAGAGCCTACAATCTTGAGCAAGAGCAAGACTTAGTTGTAGAACAACAAGGCAAGTTGCCCCCTTTAAACATATTGTAATTACCTACTATTTGCAAAGTATTAATTGTTTTTCCAACTATTATCACATGCGTTCAAACTCATATGTTATCGATGTGTAGTTCAACCCTATACTTTGCATGGATCTACCTTGTCACCCTAACCAACACCACCACCCCGTCCCAACCTACTTAGAATAGTATAGTTGGAACCGCTATACTGCTTATGTTGTTATTTCATGCTTAGACATGTAAAGTCATAATTCCTTGGATAATAGATAAGCCAATATAGAATGGGTGGCTTAAATGGTAGGTGGGTGATTACCGGGAAGTAACTAATGAACTTGATTAATCATCACTAGGTTAGATGAGAGGCCATGGCTGGGAGCATGGTGGGTTGTCTCGTTTCCCACATGGCCAGTTTCTAATGTACACTAGAGCAAGATTTGCGTACTTCTACACAAGTGGAATAATGGGCCACCCATGACTAAATAATTTATCTAGACTTAATATATGAGTTGCATAGTTTGCCATTTCCATTTGCAAGAGAAAAATGATGTGATATGAGATAGTACCCAAACATAGGTGTAAGGGATACACACGGTCTAGTACCGGAGATGTATCACCTGCTACAACTTTTGGGATCATGTCGGGGTACCGGCCGAACTGATGTACATAGATTGGCCCATTAGGGTGGCTCATACTTAAGTGAAAAACATTGTAATGGTCGTGTTTGATCACACTCTACACACACATCATGAAGTGTGCTAAAGGCCTGGCATTAAGAGTCGATCGATACGTGTAGGTGAAGATGTACATCCTACAGGGTTTGAACTATTTGAATAGTTGTCTCTGCGGTTATGGACAACTTGGTGATTACTTGTGTCGAATAAGACAAATGCAATGTTGCTGTAAAACATGCCAACCCTAGAATAGAGAAGCTAACTACTGCACCCTCATGTGGTTGAGGGAGAGTCAGTGGGTTAAAGGTATGGTGATCTAAAGTAGGCTTATCGATGAAGAATTAGACTTAACCTTTTTAAAGAAATCTAGTAGTCGATTTTTCTCCTACTTAAGATTAATATCAAATGAATAATTGGATTTACGTGAAATAGTCCACAATCACCCCTTGTTGATACACCCCTGCATCTAGTACTATTTTCCCTTGTAAATCTTGCAGAGTACAATTTTATGCTCATCTTGTAACCATTGACATTTTTTCTGCAAAGGAATTCATCCCCTTCTATATTGAGATCAACATCAACAATGACTAGTTGCTAGGAATCCCAGGCAGTGATCGTGCTTAGGGTTTGGCAGCTTGGTTTGTTTTGCTGCCACTTTTGGCCTAACCTTGTGGCTTCTTAGCCACCTTTGAATCTTCCGCTATGTAATTGAATCTTTATGTGAATATGTTGTTAAGTTTCTAAGAACTATTAGTATTATTGCAGTTTCAGTTGTAGAGTTACTGTTGTGATACTATGTATGTTTATCCAGCACATGGAGCGGGTAGTGCTTCAGAGTCTATAATATAAATTGTTAGGTGTGATCACCCCTGTGAAGTGACTCTTCCACTGAGAGTTTGAGAACTATATTATCCTACTCTAGCCAAGCATTAATTTGTCGGGATGAGTTTGGGGTTGACATTCCAGCTCAGTGAGAAAAGAGTGAGGAGACCATATTCCCCTACTTAATCTGTGCATTAAATCACCGGAGCAAGTTCGCGGTTGACGTCTTGGGCTATTCGAAGCCTTATCACTCCACTCCTCTTGTAATTTGTGCGAAGGTTTGAGGTCGGGGTTGACATTTTGATTTAGCTGGTGATTCCACTTAAGATTCCATATTATGGATTTTAGGTCCCAACATGCCATCAAGGGTAGAAGGAGGTGGGGGAGGCAGCAGCTTGAGGGAGGGGGTATATATACCCCATAGCCACTTAGCCCTAAAAATATATAAAATAAAATAAAAATGGCAGAAAATCAACTAGATCTCTAGTAGATTTCATGAAGCTTGCTGCAATCTCTAGATGGGGTGAAGAGGCTGGAGCACTACCAACATCCATGCGCCGGGAAAGTCATCCATGAACAATGTAGGGAGCTGATCTGTTTGGGCAATTCTCTACCACTCGAAGTAGAAAGGGGATACTATTGTGGGGATGGTCTCCACGCTACCCCAAACCAGTGCACTTATCCAGTTAAAGGCCGATTCCCCCTTCAGTTCCTCTCGTGTTTGATGCTTGCTCCAAGTTGGCGATAGGTAGAGGGACATGACTCGGTACTTCACAACACGGCCTCTTCATTCGTACAAGGTGAAGACCAAGGGACGATGTGTGAAGTGCCATGGAGAAGCATGAGGGAGAAGGCCCCAGGATGTCGGGTGAAGTGCCTGGGAGAAGAACCCGAGAGGACATGTGAAGTGCTCGAGACAAGCACCCGGTATAAGACCCCAAGACAACAGGTGAAGTAACCAGGAGAGCTTCTGGGTGAGATGCCGATGAATATTCTGCTAGGGGTAGTGTATAAATTAATGAGACACCCGGCCGAGGTTATGAGCCTAGTGGTAGCACCATAAACTGCCTCGGGGCAAGAATGTAACTACACAACACCTCTCCTCCACCCCTATAAATAGGAAGGCACCCCCTCCTTTTGGAGGGACTTTTGGAGGGGAGAAGAGAGATACAACCAGTTCCCCCCTTCTCATCCATTCGAAATTTCACCAAGTGTTGGAGATGACTCGTGCGTGCAACTTGTTTGCTCCTGGTGCACACCCAAGTGATCGGGTGGTCAACCGGGGGTGCCTCAAGTTTACTGTGCAAAAGAATAATCGACGACATGCATGGGCATTGAAAACTCGAGCTCAATCATAGATAACTCCATAAGAAGGGACCAGTCTCAAGAATATCAAACTAAATTTATTCTGACATATGACTATAGAAATTATACCTAAAGTAATTATTTTGCATCCAAACATGTGCTTGCTTTCACATAATTTTTCACATATGTGTAAGAAGGGAGAAGATTGGATAGGAGTCCACTTCATAATAAGCTTTAATGACCATCTCCTGTCAGAAGTCATCTCGTGGATAACTTCAGTTCAAATGCATGATTTGGGACAACTATTCACACCATAATGTTAAGATATTTTAGTCCCGTACCAATGCCTGGACACATGTTGTGGATGCGGAAGCCAAACATGGTGGAGCAGAGTGGAGACCATGCCGGAGGAGGACCCCGTCATAGAATAGGGGTAGATGCATTGGCTGTTGTGGAGCTATTGGCAGCTTCGTCACTGTCGAAGAATGTTGAGGGACAAATGTTGACATTGCTGCATGTATAAAATGGGATGCTTAGTGCTCTACCATCTGCCTCCTCACGATGCTAGAGATTCTCCAAAGATAGAGAAAGCATGCATGTGATAGCCAAATGGACTAACTATGGAGCTAGAGGCAAAGCTAACGGTAGAGCAGAGGGAGGAAGATGATGCTTTATCTTCTTATGGGATAGGGGTGGTGTCGACGATTGGTAAACCACCGATCTTACGGTATCAGTGGAACTGTGATACTTGGGGGGTAGGGACCTCTAGGGCACAAGGCCAAGAGATCTAACGGCAAGGGAACGACCTTTTTATACAGGTTCGGGCCTCCCTCAGGATAATAACCCTACGTCCTGTTCGTATATATTGATCAGAGAATGCCTTTACAAGGGATATGTATGTTAGTGGCTACCCTAGACCTAATCGGAGACTACGGCGACTAGTTCCGCTGGGCTCGACTTCCTTCGAGGCGGCAGGTCTTCTCGTGGGAATCGCTAGGGCTTCTGGATGGCTTCAGGCTTCTCCTAGGACTACTTGGATCTAACTTGACCTCCTGGGACTTGAAAGACCTAAGAGGCTTCTCCTGCTTCTCCGACCTGTCCTCCCCTATAGGATTGCTGATCCTTTTATAGGGAGTTCCTCGAGTCGTACCGAACATGGACTTAGGTCCGAGTAGGAATCTGGCTTCCTTAAACATTGGGATTGTTTTCCTAGTTTTAAGGGGATCCTTCCTCCTTAGGGAGGCTACCTTATCTCCTAGGATCATTACCAGACACGTATTGTACTCTGATAATCCAGGAAATCATATACCGATACTTCCTCATGTACGAGATACTGTACTATATATCGTCAAGCCCCCCGTCAGTACGTGAAGTGAGGCCATGACTGTTCTGTAAGAAATCTACCCTGTCGGGAAACAACTCCGAGTAGGCGAAATCGGGTACTTTATTGACAACGTCCCCGGGTAGGAACTATCTCTATCGGGTACTCATGCCATCCTGGTCAAAATAACCTCCGAGTACTCCAGGGAAATTTTGGGGTTAACTTACCCAAAAAGCATCTTTTGTTTTAATCTGATCCGTCGACCACGGACACACGTTCGCCTGGTAGATTTCTAGGAAACCGAACCGTCGTGGTGGAGATTTTGCGTGGTGATGAAGAATCTTTCCTTTTTCTGCGCTACTATTTGGCTGACGCTAGCCAAAACGTAACGCGCTTGTCGGGATCATGGGTCTGTCAGACCTTCTTTTTTCCACGTGCAACGTCTCGCATGCGGGAAAAGCAACTGTCCGCATTAAATGCGATGGAACAGATCGTGCTGTTAACCGCGCTCCGGTCAGGTGAAAATTGAATCTTTTAAGAGACCGGGAATTGGGGTTTTGCCCGCATTGCTCCCTGTCTCCCAGCATCCTCATCTTCTTCCTTGCACTCTTGCTCTCATCGTTCGTCTCACCTTCGCCGATCACCGTCAGTGGCAATGGGGAAGAAAAGCACAACGAAGAAGTCCCCCAATCATAAGAAGTCGGTGGGGGATCCTTCGGGGGATCCGATTGTCGACATCCCCTAGTTCGAGCCCTCGGTGATGGACTCCACCGCCCTCAAGAAGCTCGTGGCAGAGGAGATCATCCTCCCGGAGGTGTTCGTACCATACCAGGAGGTTGCAAAGGAGACGGTCCCGAGTCCAGACACTACTTGGACCGTTGTCATTGCTGATTTCTTCAGGTGTGGATTCCAATTCCCACCTTCCCAGTTCTTCCTCCTGGTGCTCCAGTTCTATGGGATCGAGTTGATACATCTCAACCCGAACTCAGTCCTGATGCTGGCGGTATTCGCACACTTGTGCAAAGCGTACCTCGGCATCAGGCCGAGCCTGGAGCTCTGGAAGTATTTCTACAACCTTCGCCAGATGAAGGCCGGCAGTGGAGGTGTTGTCGGCGGTGCCGGATTCTGACTCCGGGAAGGGAAGAAGGATGCCCACATTTCCTCTTCCTGGAAGTCGTCGTGGTCGGGCTGGCACTCGAGGTGGTTCTACTACCAGCCCCCACCTTCTTCCAGGATCCACTATTGAGGTCTGGCCCCCCTTCTGACGAAGTGCTAGGCGGAGGCTCCGAAGGAGACCAAATGGCTCAAGGCCCTCGTCAGCGACATCGCCACCCTTGTCGCAAGAGGGTTGTTGGCATGGGATGTCGCGGAGGACTTCCTTCGGCGTAGAATCAGCCCTCTTCGGTCAAGGATTTAACCTACCTGGGTGGTCCCGGAAGGCCAAGATCAGACAAGGGACTTTGATATAGGTGGGTTATCCGAACCTCTCTGTGTCATTCTCGGTCAGAAAAATTCTTATCTCCTCACTCGTTAGCTCTCAACTGGCTGTGTAGATCTCTCCCCTGAGGAGCTCCAGAATAGGTTGAACAACTATTCGAGCAATCTCCTCAAGGAGGGCGGACACATGTGCCCTTGCCGATCCTGAAGCTCAGCTCCGAGAACCGAAAGGAGATCCTCTCGGTGAGTTGACGATTTCTACATTGTCTGATCGTGGTTCGTCCGGGCAGCGCTTCTGACGCTATCCGGGCTTTTCTTTGTAGTGAGTAGGCTGCGGGGCTCCCGACTCGGAGGTTGAGCGGGCTGGCGCCCCCGTTCGGGACTAAGAGGTCGAGGTCCTTGGTGCGACCCCTTCGATCCCAAGGGTTGAAGGTCCGTCTGGGGCCGAGGTGGCAGTGGAGACTGCTCGAGTGAAGCCTCCTACTCGGGCCCCTTCTCCTCCGCCAAGCCCCCAGCCTTAGGTACGAATCCATGCTCGACTAACTTCTTCCCTTTGATATTTTTTGTGATCAAGGATGACGGGAGTGAGTTGTCGAGATGCAGGACACGAGCGATCCCTGCCCAGAGGAGTCGGCATCTTCTGCCTTGCCTATCAGCACAGAGGATGTCGCGCCAGTGGTGGGTCTTCCTGCAGACAAGGGGAAGTCGCCGCTGGTGCGGCCGCGGTAAGTCTTCTTCTCGATATTTTTCAAAATCTTCCTTCCTTTATCCCGTGAAGGCTGATGAGCTGCTTCCTCCGACTAGGGTGACCATCCGTCCGACCGGAGCCACGTCTGGGGTCGCTGCAGAGACGCAGCCCCAGGCGACGAGGCCGGTGCAGCCCTCGGTCGTACAGATTGAGTTCCTCGCGCCGAAGGTGTCAGCGCCTGAGGACAACGACATCTACTCCCAGCTACAGGTAATTCAAGGAGTTAGTAATCGAACATCAATGTACTTGGTACTAACCTTGTTGTTTCGACAGCGCATCCTTCCTCGGATTCCTCTACTCCAGAAGGCGAAGGCCGAGCTGGAGGCACACCGGGCGGAGAACAAGGAGCTGAAGAAGCGCCTCGAGGAGTCCGGGAGATGGCGGGCGGAGAACGAGGAGCTGAAGAAGTGCCTCGAGGAGTCCAAGGCTGAGCTCAGGGATGTGAAGGTCCGTCTCTCCGAGGCAGAGTCTTCGATGAGCCGGAGCCAAGCCTACGCGGGGAAGCTAGAGGGGGACCTCGACCACGCCCTTTGCACACTCGAGAGAGCGCTCGTAGAGGTCGGGGTCACCATCTTCCCTAGCCCTCCGCGGGCTATCCGGCTGGTGGAGCTGGTGGCGCCCATCTCCCACCTGAAGCTTGTTGTCGAGAAGCTCCTTGACGACGAGCTCAAGCAGGGTACAAAAAATGCCTTGGCCTTCGCCCTGGCCCTTCTCAAACACCGGCACCCGGAGTTGTCCTTGACGGCCCTCGAGGCCAACCTGCCAGAGGACGAGGAAGAAAGTCTTCTCGGCGCTGTGCAGGGTGCTGCAGATACCTTTGTAGACCAGGTTCAGGCACCCGGTCTGCCTGAATAACTTATGTAATCAAACTGTGATTAGTAACTGTGCATTAATCAGTGTGTTTTTGTTTTCTGAAAATCTGGCTATTCTGCTCTGTGAATGTTTGTTGGACGCGAGGGTTTTTGTAGACTTGGTCGAACTTTGCATCCCCCTTCCCCTGACTTAGTCTCGCGAGTTGTGCTGTACACCGCTGACTGCGATCGACCAGGCCTTCGGTTTAGTCAGATTGAGGGCTCAGCGGCCCCTCGTCATCGGTAAACTCGATAAGGGGTCTTCGTACAGTCTATCGTGGTCATAGCGACGACTCGTGTTCCCTTGTCGATGGGATATTGGACGTGAGTTAGTAAGTCCTATGCTTGCCCTGTTGGCGATAGCATTGCACTCTATCCGTGATGCCTTCTGTTCAGAGTAGTCGAGGATGTGGATAAGCAGACGGGTTCTATTGGTTTAGTCATGCTTGCACCTTCTCTTCTTCCTTTACTCGTGGTCGGGGAACTCTGCTATGACACCGGGGAGTTTAGTCAACCAGGCCTTAGGTCTGGTCAGGTGGGGGCTCAGTGGCTTCCCCTGTCACCTGCAGACGCGTTAAGTGGTCTTCCTCGCGTCCCTGACAGTTGCAGCACAGAACCCTTCCTTTTGTGCCGATCGAGTCATTGGTTACGTTTATGCGTAAGCCAGTTTTTGGTGCCACATACTTATCCAGCCCCCGACTGTCTTATTTGAGAAGTTTCTTGGATAGGCAGTCTAAAAAATAATTATTGAACTAGGAACACTTTACAAAACTGTGAATTGACTGGAGTATCATTTACAAGCTATTGCAAAAAAGAAACTGCTGGAACTATGTAAAAAACATCATCCCTCCCTCTCAAGTTGTTGTAGGTTGCTCCAAAGCCTCCCATGCTCTTGTCGTGATCTGCTGTAGAAGCTTGTCGAGTACGCGTGCTGGGCGACGGCGCCTAGAGCGTCTTATAATCGGCTTGCTCGTAGCTTGACGACTTGAGGATGGAGCTAGGGCAACCTAGGACAGACTGACGATCGGAAGGGTGATGACTATGCGATCTTACCAGAGGTGCTTGGACTCGGAACTCTTTGCGGGGACTCCACTATCTCTTTACTGCTAACTAGAGCGACCTGGATCAGGTGACTTCTCCTGTGGAGCTGTTGTCCTGCTGAGGGGAAGGCCTTTTTCGCCTCGGTCCTGAATTAGTCGTAGGACCTGTTCTCTGACTTGGAGGAGGTGTTATCCGATGTTGTCACTCGTAGTTGCGGTGGAGGTCTTGTTGATGCGGGAGTGCGCGTAATGGCGTTAGAGTCTGTTTCCTTGCTTGAGAGTTGATGTTTTTCTGCGAGGTCGAGGCTGCATTTGTCGCAGAGTAATGCTTCCTGGGGGGAGCTCTTTATTGTGAGGACGCCCTTTGGGCCAGGCATCTTTATACACTGATATGCGTAGTGTGTTGCTGCCATGAATTTGGCCAGAGTTGGGTGACCCAGGATGGCATTGTATGCTGTCTTGAAGTCGACTACGTCGAACAGGATCTTCTCTGTTCGGAAGTTCTCCAGTGTACCAAAGGTAACTAGGAGGGTGACTTGCCCGATCGGCGTAGCTGACGAGCCTGGGATGATACCGTGGAGGACGTTAGCGAATAGGATGTTCAGGGAGCTCCCTCCGTCTATTAGCACCCGGGCCACTCGGCAGTTGTTGATCGTTGGTTCGACAATGATAGGGTATCATCCTGGTCGAACATAGTTCTCGGGGCAGTCGGTTTGGTTGAATGTGATCGTGACCTCCGACCATTTGATTGCCCGAGGGACTTGCGATACATTCGCGAGAACTTCTCGGGCAATTGCTTTGTATTGCCTTTTCGACTCGTAAGAAGACGAGCCCCCGAATATATGCTTGATTGGTCTGATACGCCCTTGGAATGGCTCAAGGGCTGAGTCATCATCGTCGGATGTAGTGTCTCAACTGTTGTTTGCGACCTGCTGATTTTCCTCGCGGAACTTCTCTCTTTCTTCCTGGAGGTATTTCTTGAAGATGCGGCACTGATGGAGATATGCGAATCGGTCTGATGGAAGTCGCACCAGAGTTTTCCTGCCTTGTCGGAGGAAGTCGTTGGCTTGTCCTTGGTTCAGGATCGCCAGGTACGCTTCTCGGGGAGGTCGGCTAATACCTCATCGGATTTAGCCCTCTTCTCGCGGTTCTCTCTGGAGGATTTCTTCTTCCGTTTCATCTTCGATGAGTCGTGTCTGGTCCGGAGGGGGATCTGGTCACCCTGCTCTATGGCTGCTTGATGTACTGTAGGGTTTCCTTCGCACAGGTGGCCTTTTCGGTTAGATCCATCAGCTGTACCATGGTCTTGGGAGGATTCATGATCAGATTATGCGTGCACATCTCATTTTTGCTGCCTCGCACGAAGGCGTGAATGACATTCGAGTCTGTTACCTCGGGAATAGTGTTGCGAACAGCACTAAATTGCTTGGTGAACTCTCAGAGGGTCTCGTCTGAGCGTTGGACGACTAGGAATGAGTTGTTGATCTGACCAGGACGTGTGAAAGTACCTTGGAAGTTGGCGAGGAGCATGTCGCAAAGTTGTCCCTAGGAGCGAATCGTTCCTGGGGGTAGGTTCGTCAACCAGGTCCTAGCCGCTCCTCTAAGAGCGGTCGGGAGGTAGTTGGCCATGACCTTCTCGTTCCCGCCTGTGGCCTCGATCGTCGTAGTGTAGATCTGCAGGAATTCTATAGGATTCGTGGTGCCATCGTATGATTCTAGGGCCCCAGGCTTGAAGCGAGACAGCCAGCGCACATGTCGAAGTTCTTGGCATAGCGCTTAGCATCCGTTGATGGTCCTCTGATAAGGCATGTTCTCACCGCTATTTGGGGTCGGAGATCATCCCCTATTATTAGCGCGGTGCAGGTAGTCTCTCCGGGGAGGAGTTTGCTCTTGCTGATGCCTTTGGGATCGGCGCTCGTTGAGCCTGTCGCGGAGGTCGACGTGATGTCCATCCCGGCGAGACTGGTTCCTGGGATGTCCTCCTTCTCCCTCCAATTCCCCTAGTTGGAGAGGGGTTTTTTCTCGAGCGGAGCTATGTGTCCCCGACTGGAGTCGGGAAGATTCAGCTTGGGCTTGGGCCTGCTGTAGTTCAGCCCCCAGCTATCGTAGCCATTGTTCTCCATCGGGTGTCGTCAGATCTTCTGTCGGTGGTCATAACAGCAGATTGCGCACCTCGGTGATTTTTTGAGCAGTTTGGGACACGTACTCACCCGTCCCTTGAGGGCTTCTGTATGCTATCGTAGGCATATTCCTGTTCCCACGGGGAGTAGCCATCAGGATCTGATGTTGTGAGCCCCCCTCTTGATCGTGGTCCTCGGGCTCTTTCCGACCGTACTAGATCGTGGGAACCACCCGAGGGTCTGGATTGGATGGGGTGTATTCCCACTCCATCGTGTCTTCCTCATAGGGAGGGATGCTGTGATTGGGATATTGATCGATTGGTCGATCAGAAGTTGCGGGTGACCGCCCTGGTATTGGGCTGGTCGCTCCTGCCTGGGAATCATCGTGTAACACCAACGTTCCCTCGAAGGCCCTGGCGCACTCAGTTCTGAAGTGATTGACTTCGCAATCTGAGTACTCGCTAATGGCGTACTCTCCAAAATCTATGCAGTCAGTCACTGGGTACGGATCCATCAGGCCGAAGTTGTCGTAGAAGCCCTGATCTGAGTACCCGGTGTGTTGCGTGAGAGCGATCGTATCTCCTACCGAGCCTGCTTCTTCCTCCCCAGGTCGAACCGAGGAGGGACGTGCAATCGGCGACGTGGACTGATCGCGGTTAGTTGCACATCTCACCGACTCTGATGCTTCCTTGACGGCTTGAGCCAGAGAGGTCCCCATGGTCGACGCCATCTGTCAACGATCGGTAAACCGTAAGATCCGTGGAACTGTGATACTTGGGGGTAGGGACCTCTAGGGCACAAGGCCAAGAGATTTGATGGCAAGGAAACGCCCTTTTATACAGGTTCGGGCCTCCCTCAGGATAATAACCCTACGTCTTGTTCGTATATATTGATCAGAGAATGTCTTTACAAGGGATATGTATGTTAGTGGCTACCCTAGACTTAATCGGAGACTACGACGACTAGTTCCGCTGGGCTCGACTTCCTTCGAGGCGGCGAGTCTTCTCGTGGGAATCGCTAGGGCTTCTGGATGGCTTCAGGCTTCTCTTAGGACTACTTGGATCTAACTTGACCTCCTGGGACTTGAAAGACCTAGGAGGCTTCTCCCGCTTCTCTGACCTGTCCTCCCCTATAGGATTGCTGATCCTTTTATAGGGGGTTCCTCGAGTCGTACCGAACATGGACTTAGGTCTGAGTAGGACTCTGGCTTCCTTAAACATTGGGATTGTTTTCCTAGTTTTAAGGGGATCCTTCCTCCTTACGGAGGGCTACCTTATCTCCTGGGATCCTTACCAGACACGTATTGTACTCCGATAATCCAGGGAATCGTATATGGATACTTCCTCATATACGGGATACTATACTATATATCATCAGGTGGAGAAGGTGACATGGTCAAAGAAGGAAGAACTGAGAGAAATACATTGGCGTGCAAAGTGGAGGTGGAGCTAGAGACAAAGCCGAGGGTAGGGTAGAGAGGGAGGAAGAGAGGAGGATGTTGATGCTCTGTCTTCTTCTAGGGTAGGGGTGGAGAAGGCGACGCGATCAGAGAAGGAGGAAGTGAGAGAAAGATGCTGATGTTTTGTTATTCAGTAGCAAATACGAGTAACTTACTAGTAAATTTAAAAGTATTAAGACTTGCTTTTATAGCAAGTTGTAATTCTTAGAGAAAATTGTATCCAAGTATGCAGGCTGCACCACAAACCTGTGGGCTTGTGCACCTGCATAGTGCCCCAAAATATTAGAGCCCCAATTATTTCTAAAGTATAATTTAGTAGTACTAATCAAAGGTTGTTCATCCATTTTCATCTCCATGTTTTTAAGTTTTTAATACATGATATTTGTTGTTACTTCTTGTATTTATACATCCATTTTTGCCATATCTTCTAGAAATAGGAAATACGAACTGGGATATGAAAATATACGAACATAAAAAATTAGAGAGTTAATCTAGTTTCAAAGGAGTTTTATGCACCTTTGCAAAAGAATCACAAGTTTCTTGTGAAAACGAGATTATAGATCACTAATATAGAAATGGCCTTTACAGCCGGTTCGAAAAGGGTATCTTAGTCGGTTTTTGGTTTTGGCTATAGAGAAGGGGAGCTAATAATATATGTTATCCTATCCAGTTTCCAAATCAACTACGATAATAATCCCTCAGTCGGTTCAAGCGAAAAATCGACTATGATACTACATTATTTCGGTCGGATCCTCACACAAAATCGACTAGGAAAATATAGTATCTCATTTAGTTTTGCTTCTAAACCGATTAGCTTAGTATAGAGCAAAACCGGCTAGGATATTATTTGGGACTGGCAAGCAGAATTCAGATTTCTGCCTGCCCTAAAACAGAAAATACAGTTTATACATCTCGAAATTCTCAGGTCTCTCCTAGATCATTCCACAACATATATCAAACATACACACATGCACAAATAAGCACAAATAGATTAAATTCAAAAATTAAATAAGTATATCGACCACATTTGAATTGAGTTCATTACTCATTTAAATACATAAAATATCTCATCACAAATGACTCATTCGTCAGTTCTGTCATGGTAGAACTCACCATTTGGTTTGATGACATCCCCAACAATGAAGCCCGCCAACTACGCTCGAATCTTGGCTAGGTCCAAATTGGCAATTCTATTGCGGCAATAAGTAAGCAACGATGCACAAGTATTCTTTGATTCTTGACGAGTGGTTTGCCGGCCTTGAATGTTTGGTGAATCAGAGCACCCGGTAGTCCCCCTCCAATGTCATATAGTGCTTGGATTTGTTTGATGGTCATCTCCTCACCAGAAGTCATCTGCATCAATTGCTTTCCCACGCCACGCTGTGGCGGTGCCACCTTGGGCTCCTTGGCACTACTCTTTGGCAATTCTTGCATTGGTAGGTCTAGCGCTCTTGGTGATAAGGCCAGCATTACCAGAGGGGAGTGCATCAAAGGGCCTTTGACCAATGGCTCTAACAATTACCCCGAAACCTTCTTAGTTGGTCATGACTAGTTGAAGAAGATGTCCCTCTTGGCCCACTGTATAAATGTTCGATTGGCGTTCTCTAGAGTTGAGATCTCGTTGTTCAGCGAAATTGGAAGCTTGATGTCCTTGAAGTGTTGTTGACATCGTCAACATTCACCTTTGCATAAGAAGGGGCTAGGGGAACATTGTATACCATCTACTCTCTGATGTTGGAAACACTAGCACCCAAGAAGCATCCATCGATTCATCCAAGCCCAAAATCCTCACCTTAATTGTGCATTTCGTGGTAACTTACATAAGGATGCAAACTTTTAGCCAAAGGGTCTAAAGCGGTCATTTGTGGAGCACTACAAATATATATCGATTTTACCTCGATCTCATTGCATGGAAATGTAGCATCCATATATATATCGACATGCAGCTACTCTGACGGTTACCGGGGCTGGCCAAAATGGTTGTTTATGGCCGCATACCTTGAAACTCCTCTCTTAGTTCATGTAGTATCTCTTCTTTAAGTTCTTGATGCTTGCATTCTTCTTTGAGTGCTTGTCTAGCTCTCTTGCGTTAGCACTTTACCTCCAAAGCCGAGCTGCATCCATATTTCTAGGGACAGAGGGCCCCTGCACCCTGCGTGCGACCCGGAAGCTCCGGGTTTCCCAACCTTCGTGAGTATATATCCTGAAAAGGTGTCGGCTTGAGATGTGGCATCAAGTTCGAGCTGCAAAAACCAGAATTATTATTTTAATTGATATGAGGTTAATTATAAACTATAATTGTACTTAGGCTCTTTGGTATCTCATCAAGCATCTGTAAGCTTCGTTGTCAACAAGGTTGTCAAATTTGGGCTCGCCTGAAGCCTATGTGCTATCAGATGCCCTTGCTCTCGCCCAAGCTCGACATTATAGATGTTGGCAAATTTAGTGGGGGCATTCAAATGCGATGCTTACTAATCCTTCCTTTTCCATTTCTTGGACATGCCCACATACCCGGCAGCCCCCATACAGTAGGTACTTGTTTCTCTTAGAGACGACCATGTTTTGTTCACTCTTTTACCGGAATTCATCCAACATCTTCATCTTAACAAATTTAGCCCAAATCACGAGAGTGATCATTGAAACTTTTAAAAGGACTCCTCCTTGGAGTCCACATACTCCGTCACCAGTGTAGTCTTTCAATTCTGCCACGCCTTGGATGTTGTCATAGAGCAGCTCGTTCCATGCGCGGCTTCCATTCATCTCTTATGATGAAGTAGTTGAGGATTTCCTTCATAATGGACGTGTACTGCGTACCTCCGACCTTCATCTAGCTTTTTAGAGTGATGGGCACTTGTTCTCGTGCTATAATCCTGCAGACGGTTGAGAACTTTTTTCCTTGCATCATTGGGCTCGATAGGGTCCTAGAGTCATGTAAAGCGGGGTATACTTGACCTCCGGCCTTTTCGACTGTTTCGTTCCCTCTACCCGCCTTTTCTTGCCACAGAAGTGTTGGTGGTCTTAGTTGACGATCTTGGTGGTGACAATGATAGAGAGTCGCTATTATCCGAAATAATATAACGACATGTTTAGGTCAGATTCTAAAATGATAAAACACGTCATAGTTATTTCTAGTATATAACTATAACAATAAGACTCAGAAGGAATTTCTATAAACCCTAAACATATAATAAGACTCATAACGAATTTCTAAACATGCATGGGCCAGTGTAAACCAATATAGTTTCCCGTACTTTCAATGACGCACTTTTACTTGTCATAATATGTGGTCTTTAGTACACAACTTTGGTTATTAATTTTTTATTTATAATTATATAATTTCCATGTGAAAAATGTAATTGCTTTTATGCATATTAGTGCTCGAAGTTTAAAAAGGTTGAACTACTTTCCTAAAAAAAATTATTGAATTAATGATATTTATAGGCACTTTTTCAACAGAGAAGAGATACAAAGGATAAAATCAATTAATGTTGACATTAGCCACAGACAGGCATGCAATATTGCAGCAAAGAACGGAAGTACTGATCTTATAGTAAATTTGTACTATTCATATGCGCGTACATCATCATCACTAAGTGCATGCATAAACAAAAGGTCTGTAATATCTAAAACATTGAAATGTATGATATGAGCTCACAATATATTTAGATTATTTTCTAGCTCAACAATACACTATCCACAAGAAAAAAAGCAACACACACATGTGTAAGAATTTCATCACACATGTAAGGGTCAGGGTTACAAGACATATGTTAGGGTTAGGTCAGGTAGCGAATGGCACGAGTGTAGGTATTGAACCATGGAGAATCCATATAGTGAAGAAAAGCATGCAGCAGTGGTGCTTGTGAGACCAGCTAAGTTCTGTGGCATGGGTGCTCGTGATAAGAAAGGAAGATGACCAAATGGTTGGCTAGGAAGGTCCTTAGGGTCGTATTGGTGCTTAAGGATGCAATGGCTGGACGAAATCATCGACGAAATCAAAAAAGTGATCCGTACCATGCTGGGGGAAGAAGATGGCGCTGGTGACGAACTAGTGTGGGAGAGGACGAGCTCGTGGTGCAGGAGGTTGAGGCAAAATAGTTTGGTGCATGAGGGCGAGCTTTGGTGAGTAGCCGGAGTCCAATGCGGTGGCTTGGGCTCACCCTCGAGCATGGGGGCTCAGGCTCCGTGTCTAGCGCAGGGTGAAACGGATGGCGGGGGAGCACTCATCTTCTCCTCGAGAGCGGCAACTGAGTGGATGGTGATAGGGCTCCTCCTTAGCGGCGCAAACAATGGTGGCAATTTAGGGAGATTTGGGGGTGGCGCAGGCGAGGAGGTCGAAAGATTTTGGGGAAAAAGAGTTAGATTTTATGGGGGATAACTTATCCCAATCGGTTTGGTCGAAGGAACCGACTGGGATGATATGCCTCAGTCGGTTCCACCGGCAGGACCGACTAGGATAATACATTATCTCAGTCAGTTCAACCCGGGAACCGAATGGGATAACACACTACCTCAGTCAGTTCAACCATGGAACCAAATCGGATAACACACTATCTCAGCTGGTTCGTCGCGAAGAACCGACTGTGATAGTTCACCACCATAATTGGTTCAAGTTGAAGAACCGACTAGGACAATAATTTCACATGTTTTCCACCAGAGATTAGGATAACATTTGTAGATTTAATTTGATATTTGGAAAATTCGTTTAATATTTGTAGAGCTCATATAAAATTTGGATGTTGCACAAAAACCGATCGAGATAGTTCACCATCTCAGTCGATTCCACCTGAAGAAACGACTGCGATAATATATTCACATGTTTTTCACTAGAGATTTGCAAAATATTTGTAGAATTCATTTAGTATTTGGAAAATTCATTTAATATCTTTAGAATTCATATAAAATTTGGATAATTGTTGCAAAAAAATTCATATAAAATTTGGAAAACTCACATATAAAATGTACAATTCATTAAAAATGAAAATTCATAGGGAATTAGTATAATAGATAAGAAATACATACTTATAATTTTTTAATTCAGATAAATTAGTGGAAATCATAGAAAATACATAATATTACATAATATATTACAAAATTATTCATTATTGATGATCAATGTGTTTGTAGAGAGCCGGCTTAGGCGGCACTTTTTTTCTTGACCCTTCTTTGGTCACCGAGAGGAGGAAAGTTGTCAACTTTTGTTGTATTATCCTTATCCAATATATTTTCCAACTCTGACAATACTCATTTTTGAGTGCATAACTACATATCATTACTTATTTGATGGGTCAATAATGTAGAAGACTTGATGAATTACTTGAGCAAAGATGAATGGTTCGTTTTTGTAGGCAACACGTTCTAGGTTCATGGTAATATAGCCTTTGTCGTCTGGTATGACCTGCTTCTTATTGACCCCGCGACAATGAAACAAGGGGAATATGAAATTATCCCCGTGGTCTAGCTCTTAAATCTCATCTGTGTACCCACAGTAGAGTTATTTTGTGACATCTGTTTCGAGAGCATCTATGTAGACACAGCTATTCTGCACCGTGCTTTTCATACCTTGAGGTACCCATTGATTTGGTACCTTTTGATGCAATGACCGACCATGTTGGGCCTCTTGATAAACATGTCACTGTATCACTTGAAGGGATAACATAGAGTCGCTCTTTGAACCATTCGTTGAACTTGAAATTGTGTTGTTTCGTGATCCAATCATCTGACTGTGTCGGATTCTGTTGTTGTACAATGTCCCTATGTTCCTGCATATACGGAGACACTATGGCCATATGCTACAAAACCATGAAATGGGCTTGAGCATACACAATTTGAACTAGATTGATTACTTTCCTTCCAATGGTCCAAGGGCGAGATCGATTCCAAACATAGTGCTTCGGAATTCGCATATAGCACTCGAATGGGTACATGCTGCATAGAAACACAGAGTTGTACATCCTTATCTTGTATGCTAGGTGAACAATGAGATGGACCATGATATCAAAGAACAACGGAGGGAAAAACATCTCAAGTTCGCATAGTCTTCACCACCCCCTGTTGCAGAGCATCTAATTCACCAAGACTCATGACCTTCTTAGAAAATGTGTTAAAGATATCACACAACTTCATGAGAGTCTGTCGAATATTTAGTGGCATAATATTTCTAATTGCGACTAAGAGCATCTATGTCATAAGAACATGACAATCATGATACTTCATGCTAATTAATTTTAAATCTTTCATTGAAACAAGTCTCTTAATGTTGGTGGAGTAGTCGAGCGAAACTCTGATACCATGCAAGCACTCACATAATTCATTTTTCTCTAATTTGGACAGGATGTAACAAGCAAGAGGAAGAAACGTCTTTCCATTGGCGGTTTTTGATGGTGCTAACTCCAGTCTGATCCTCATATATTCCATGTCGAGCCATGCGTTGAGACTCTCTTTTGTTTTGTTAGGCATGTTCAGTAAGAGACCCATTATATTGTCGCACACATTATTCTCTATGTGCATTATGTCGATGTAGTGATGTACCTCTAGGTGCTTCCAGTAAGATAACTCCTAGAATATTGATCTCTTCTTCCAGATGTTCTTCTCAACATAATTTTTCTTCACTCACGACTTTGAGGTTCTTAACCTGATCATGGATCTCCATACTGCTTAAACTCATTGGAGTTGAGCCTTTCTCAACAGTTCCATCAAATTCATCAGTCATCTTGCGGTACTAGTGATCTTCCGAAGAAACCTACGGTGATGCATGTATACAATTTTTTTAGAATGCGTAAGCCACCTAGTTTTTGTATTAATTAGGTATTGAACACATGCATTGGCCCTTTAATAGTCTTGTCCAAACAATTATCATTGGCAGGATAATCATTGATGGCTAGGAACAACATGTAGCATAACATGAAGTTTTCCTTTAGTACATACCTATACCCCTTCAATCCAAAGAAGTTTCAAATCATCTACCAATTGTGCAAAGTACACATCAATGTTATTATCGGGTTGTTTCGGACTTTAGATAAGTATTGTCATCATGATGTACTTCCGCTTCATACACAACCAAGGTGGAAGGTTGTACATGTAGAGATTCATAGGCCAGGTGCTGTGTCGGCTACTCATGTTACCAAATGGATTTATTCCATCAGTGCTTAGTGTAAACCTTACATTCCTCCCCTCTTCAATGAATATAGCATACCTCCTATCAATATTATTCCACTGTAGAGAATCTGGGGTATCTCAACATTCCATCATCAGCATGCTCCTCTACATGCCAATGCTTTAATTTGGCCTCCCTAGGGTTCACATATAAGTGCTTCAAACGGGAAATTATAGGCAGGTGCCATGCAACCTTAACAGGAGTCTCCTTCCTCACTTTCTTGCCATCTTACCATCATCGCCGTCATTCTTACGCTTGAATCAAGGAACTTAGCACACCAAGCATGCACGCAATTTCACATACAGTTTAGGTACAGGATACAATCATTTGGACATGAACGTATTTTCTTTGTTTCCATTCCTAAGGGGCAAAGAACCTTCTTAGCTTTAGAGATAGTTTTTGACATATGGTTTCCCTTTGGAAGCATGTCCTCTAACAAATTTAGGAGCAACAAGAAGCTCTTTGCAGTCCAGCCACTGCTTGTCTTCAGTTTCAACAGTTCTAGCATGCTGGACAACTTCGTATATGATGATGACATGGCACCCGGGTATCATCAAGGAGGACGAATCCGGCCCTCTGGCCATAGGGCGGGCCGGGCCGACTACTCGGAGTCCGACTTCTACACGGGGGCGCCTCATCAACGTGGAGTACAAGACATGGACTAATACCTGCCCGGCATACCCGGAATCTGTTGTAACTAATTAGGAAACCAATCTGTTAACCGATCCGGACTCTTGTAACCCTATCCCGGTCGCCTATATAAGGCCTGGTAGGGGACCTCCGATCGGTAAGCCTTTTAGTCATAGACAATCTCCATTGTTTCATAGCTCAAGCCACCTCGAGATCGATTCTCCAGGGCTTGCGGCACTCGGGATTCAAGCTATACTAGCCACCAAACACAGGACGTAGGGTATTACCTCTCCGCGAGGGCCTGAACCTGTCTAAATCCTGTCTCCCGTGTGCACCCATCCGGATTTGCTGTGCTCACACCGCCCCATATTCAGTATTGCCGGAATAATACTCCGACAGTTGGCGCGCCAGGTAGGGGAGGTGCGCATAGATCCATCTACACGAATCTGGATGGGTTTCATCAGCAACAACGACGTTTTCAGCCCCGGGAAGTGTCATGAGATTCGCTTTCATGGACGCTACTCCGGACCCTGGACAGCTTTTCCAATTCGGAAAGTTGAACTTCATCGCCGACAAGGTCGGCAAACTTCACCTCTGCTACTCGGCAGCGCGTCGATCAGCAGAGGCTCCATCAGCTTCTCGGCACGGACTCACCCCTGAATCCGCGCCTTCGGCTCCTCTCCCCAGGGACGAGGTTACGCCGAAATCGGGTCTGCTGTCCGCGTACGGGTTCACACCCGTCGAACAGAGATCCCGACTGGTGGGCGCCATCGACTCTCTCCTCCCCGTCCTCGAGTATAACTCGGACGAGTACGAGAGCTCCGGCAGTCACCACCCGTCCCGGGAGGTCTTCATGGCCAACCCCGATTCGCTGGACAATGGCGATGGCCGATCAGTCCCCATCGTGGAGCAAACGCCGACTGAGCTTGAAGCCACTCGACTCCGTCTCCTCGCCAAGGAGGAGGAGTTGATTGAGCAGCAAACCAGGCTCGCTCGTCAACGCGACGAACAACTGCGCAATGACGACATGAGGGCTCGAGGACGCCAAGTCCATAACGAGTTCCGCATGCGTGAAAGGGACGGGGTCCCAATATTCCCGCTTCCGAGTCACAACATCGTCGCGGCCACGATGGCGGCACGCGCCATTGATATCCCCGAGGGCACCCCGGGACACGACGAACTCCGGCGACTCCGCGTCCTGCTAGAAGAAACAGCCCTTCAGCAGGCCGAAGCCTCAGGAGACCGCGCGGGCTCTTCAGCAGGTGCTAGGAGTCGGCGCTCTACCCCTCCGAGAAGTCCGCCCACCATGGGTGGTCACCATGCAAGTCCCCGACCGTCGTCAGCCGGCCGGAGCGGTTCACAAGCGACTCGGGCCCAATCGTGATGCCCGGGGCACCATAGCCGCACGGAGCCGCGCCCGTCAGGACGCGGACAAAAACGCTCGCCGAGCCGGGCCGGTCCATAGCCGACTCGGATCGGATCAGAATGCGCGGAACCCCGCAGACGTCGGAAGGAGCGCCCATCGAGGTCCCGAGAGGGATGACCGTGGCAACCGCCACGACGACAGCGGCGCCACCAGCCGTGGCCGTTCGCCGACCTCCTCCGGCATGGGGTATGCGGGCCCGAAAGCATTCGGCACCCGCATCCGCAGCGTCATCTTCCCGTCGCGATTCCGAGTCACCGGCATCGACAAATACACGGGCGAAACTCGGCCAGACATTTGGCTGGCTGACTATCACACGGCGTGCAGAACCAATGGTGGCAACGACTACGTCGCGATCCATTATCTGCCACTGTTTTTAGCCGACTCAGCACGAGCCTGGCTCACCAGCTTACCTCCGGGTTGCATCCAGTCATGGAGTGACCTCGAGACCCTCTTCGTGAACAACTTCCAGGGCACTTACAACAGGCCCGGGAATGCGTGGGATCTCCACAGTTGTACCCAAGAGGCGGATGAGACTCTCCGAGAGTACATCCAGCGTTTCTCCAAGAAGAAGAATTCTCTACCTGAGGTCCGAGAGGGTGACGTCATCACCGCCTTCTCCAAGGGAGTTCGAAGCACCGACCTCATCCACAAGATAGCGCGCAAGAACCCCCAGACTACGCGCGAGCTCTTCGATATCGCCAATAACTTCGCCACTGGCGAAGAGGCCGTCCGCAGTGCTACCAGAGACGACAAGGGCAGGAGCAAGGGCAAGGCGCCCGAGTCCCCCAGTCGGGATGCTCACCCCGAGTCGTCCAGAAAGAAGCACCGGAAGCGCAAAGGCGGAGATCTCGTTGCTGCAGCTGAGCGCGCCCCGCCGCGCCGTCCTCAGCGCACCAACGCGACCTTCGAAGAAATGATGAGTCAGCCGTGTCATTTTCATGGACCCAAGTCCAACCACCTGACACGTGACTGCAATCTCTTGAAGAATTTGAATAAGCCCTACGTCCCCAATCGGAACAAAAAAGAGCCCCCTCAGGACGAAGGTGACGAATTCCCAAAAGAGACCGCTTGTCTGATGATCTTTGGCGGACCCAACGGCTACGAGTCCAAGCGTCGCCAGAAGATCACAGATCGAGAGGTCAACGCAGTGGAACCGGCTGTGCCCAAGTACCTGCGATGGTCCGAGTCCGTGATTTCCTTCGGCCGCTCGGATCACCCCGACTACATTCCCCATCCCGGGAAGATTCCCCTTGGTGGTGGACCCGATCGTTTGCGGTGTCCGCCTCACCAAGGTCCTCATGGACGGTGGGAGTGGTCTTAACATTCTCTACGTCAAAACTCTTGACGACATGAAGATCTCTCGCTCCGAGATCAAGCCGACTGGTGCCCCCTTCCACGGGGTGGTACCCGGCAAGATGGCGAGTCCACTCGGGCAGGTCAGCCTGCCCGTCACTTTTGGTACTCCCGACAACTTCCGGACCGAGACCCTCACCTTTGAGGTCGTCGACTTCCCAGGATCGTATCACGCCATCTTGGGGCGTCCCTGCTACGCCAAATTCATGGCTGTCCCCAGCTATGTCTACCTGAAGCTCAAGATGCCGGGCCCCCACGGGGTAATAACGGTACAAAGCAGTTTCCAGCACGCATACACGTGCGACCTGGAAAATTGCAACCTCGCCGCGGCTCAAATCGCTGAGGCCGAGCTTAGCAACCTCAAGTCGGCTGTGGTTGAGGAAGCACCCCCGGCCAAGAAAGCTTCAGCATCGACATCGTTCCAGTCGGCGCGGGACACCAAGTCGATCCAGCTCGACCCCGAAGACTCCTCCAAGACGACGCAGATCGGGACTGCGCTCAGCGACAAATAGGAAAGCGCGCTCGTCAGCTTCCTCCAGGACAACCGGGACATCTTCGCATGGACATCTTCTGACATGCCCGGAGTTCCAAGGGAGGCTGCCGAGCACTCTCTGAATGTTCGGCCGGATGCTAAGCCGGTCAAAGCAGCGCTTACGCCGCTTCGCTGAGGATAGACGTCAGGCAATAGGAGAAGAAATAGCCAAGCTTCTAGCAGCTGGCTTCATTAAAGAAGTGTATCATCCCGACTGGTTAGCGAACCCAGTTCTTGTTCGCAAAAAGAATGGAAAGTGGAGGATGTGTGTTGATTATACTAGCCTTAACAAGGCATGCCCCAAAGATCCTTTCACTCTTCCTCGCATCGACCAAGTGATTGATTCCACGGCCGGGTGCGAAATTTTGTGTTTTCTCGATGCTTACTCGGGCTATCACCAGATCAAGATGAAGGAGGATGACGAGATCAAGACGTCTTTCATCACTCCATTTGGCGCTTTTTGCTACGTCTCCATGCCTTTCGGCCTCAAGAACGCAGGCGCTACGTACCAACGGTGCATCCAGCGTTGCCTTCAGTCGCAGATCGGCCGGAACGTACAAGCCTATGTCGATGATGTGGTGATCAAGTCCCAGAAAAGAGAAGACCTCCTAAGTGACTTGGGAGAAACCTTCTCCAACCTTAGGAGATTCAGCATGAAGCTCAACCCCGAAAAATGTGTGTTCGGGGTCCCTTCGGGCAAGCTACTCGGTTTCATCGTTTCCGAACGGGGAATCGAAGTCAACCCGGAGAAGATCGACGCCATCGTCAAGATGGGTCCTCCAAAGAGCCTCAAAGATGTCCAACGGCTGACCGGGTGCATGGCAGCTCTCAGTCGGTTCATTTCCCGACTCGGCGAGAAGGCCATGCCCCTCTACAGGCTCATGAAGAAGTCGGAAACCTTCACTTGGACATCCGAGGCCCAGGATGCCCTCGACGGCTTGAAGAAGTTCTTAACCACCCCCCGGTGCTGGCATCCCCAATGCCCAACGAGCCGCTGCTTCTTTATGTCGCAGCAACTACTCAGGTAGTTAGTACCGTCTTGGTTGTGGAACGCTCCGAGCCCGGCCACATCCAGAAGGTCCAGCGCCCGGTCTACTTCATCAGTGAAGTCCTCTCCGAGTCCAAGGCGCGGTACCCTCAGATCCAGAAGATCATCTATGCGGTGTTCATAACATCACGGAAGCTAGTCCACTACTTCCAAGGACACCCCATTACGGTGGTCAGCTCCTTCCCGATCGCTGACGTCATCAACAATCGCGACGCCACGGGTAGGATTGCCAAGTGGGCGATGGAACTAATGGCCTTCAGCATAGTTTATGCCCCCCGCACGGCCATCAAGTCCCAGGCTCTCGCCGACTTCATGGCCGAGTGGACAGAAGTCCAGTCTCCACCCTCCGTCATCGACCTCGAACATTGGACACTCTACTTCGATGGTTCTCTGATGCTTCAGGGCGCGGGGGCTGGCGTCGTGCTCATATCCCCCAAAGGCGAGCGCTTCAAGTACGTATTACAGATCCACTTCCCGGCATCTAACAATGTTGCCGAGTACGAAGCTTTACTTCATGGTCTTCGACTTGCCGCTTCACTCGGGATTCGTCGCCTCCTGGCCCGCGGAGACTCCGAACTGGTGGTCCGGCAGGTCATGAAGGATTGGTCATGCAGAGACCCCTCCATGGAAGCCTACTGCCAAGAAGTGCGCAAGCTCGAAGCCAAGTTCGACGGTCTTGAAATACCCATGTCCTACGCCGAGACAACGAAGCCGCGGATGCACTCGCCAAGCTGGGGTCCAGTCGGGACGTCGTCCCGACTGGAGTTTTCCTCCAGGAGTTGCATACCCCCTCCATCAAGGCGGAGACAACATCCGAGACCGAAGAACAGCAAGTCCAGGAACGCGACGCCACTCAGCAGCCCTCGCCAGAGGTCCTGGTCGTCACTCCCGACTGGACAACGCCTTTCCTCGATCACCTCCTACGGGATGTCCTCCCGCCGAACCAGACCGAGGCGCGCCGCATCGCGCGACGCGCCAAGGCCTTCGTCATCATCGATGGCGAACTTTACAAAAAGAGCACCTCCGGGGTCCTCCAGCGGTGCATATCCCAAGATCAAGGAAAGCAACTGCTGTACGATATCCACTCGGGAGTGTGCGGACACCATGCGGCGCCCAAGTCGCTAGTCGGGAAAGCCTTCCGACAAGGTTTCTACTGGCCAACCGCCGTATCAGACGCCGAACACATCGTCCGCACCTGCGAGGGATGCCAGTACTTCGCCCGGCAGACACACTTGCCGGCTCAGGCCCTCCAAACTATCCCGATCACCTGGCCCTTCGCGGTCTGGGGTCTGGACATGGTTGGTCCCCTCAAGAAGGCTCCCGGGGGCTATACACACCTTTTCGTCGCAGTCGACAAGTTCACCAAATGGATTGAAGCCAAGCCGGTGGCCACGATAACTGCAGAAAAGGCCGTCGAATTTTTTCGGGACATTGTCTTCCGTTTCGGCGTGCCCAACAGCATTATCACAGACAACGGCACCCAGTTCACTGGGCGAGCTTTCCTCCAATTCTGCGACGACTACAACATCAGCCTTGACTTTGCCGCCGTGGCACACCCGCGCACCAATGGGCAAGTCGAGCGGTCCAATGGTCTGATCATGCAAGGCCTCAAGCCTCGGATCTTCCAGCGACTGAACAAATTTGCAGGCAAATGGGCAGCCGAGTTACCATCAGTGCTTTGGAGCCTACGGACTACGCCCAACCGATCAACCGGTTATACACCCTTCTTCATGGTCTACGGAGCCGAGGCCGTCCTCCCGACTGACTTGGAATACGGCTCCCCACGCGTCCGCACCTTCAACGAGGCCGAGTCAGAGGAAGCAAGACAAGACGCTCTCGACCAACTCGAAGAAGCGCGCGAAGTTGCGTTCCTCCGGTCGGCTAAGTACCAACAGGGCCTACGACGCTACCACAGCCGGCACGTACGCGGCCGCTCGTTCAACGTTGGCGACCTGGTTCTACGCCGAGTCCAGTCCAGCAAAGAGCAGCACAAACTTTCACCACCATGGGAGGGTCCGTACATAGTCGCTGAGGTGCTACGCCCGGGGGCTTACCGGTTGAAGGACAGCGACGGCAACGTCTTCACCAACGCATGGAACATCGAACAGCTACGTCGTTTCTACGCTTAAACCCTTTTTTCTGATATCTCGGAAACATGAATAAAGACACTTTTTCGCTTCGCTTGAAACAAGTTCCTTTTCCCGACTGACCCGCTACGCCCGTTCGTAGCGGGTACTCGGCGCCTACACGGTTTCCCCCGTACCCGTAAATTATTTTAGTACTGTGTATACAATCCGACGTTAACTCTTTGACTCCAATCGCCGGTTTACGCCGCAACCTTATGCTACACGGGACACACGCCCACGGCTAATCCCTACGCAAAGGAGGCTACGACGGGTTGGCGAAGAGCAGAAACGAACGACCAACATACACACGAACAAAGTTTTTTACGACTAAAATAACATTACTTGCATATCGCAGTAGTTTATACAAAAGTCACTCGGCATCCCCGAGTCCAGTGCAAAAATCACTCGGCATCCCCGAGTCCTTACAAAAGTTACTCGGCATCCCCGAGCAGTTCACAACTACTACTATTTTCTACAGGCCCGCGCGATCCATGAGGGAGTTCGCCGTAGACTCAACGATATTCATCATCTCCGGAATATCTTCGTCCGGGACGTCAGCAGCGTACCCCTCCCCGATCGCCTGCATGTCAAGCAGCGGATAGTGGGACCGCGCCACCGCCAGGGCTATGGTGGCCCCCGTCCGCGCAGCTTCCGCCTCTAGCTTCTTCACCTGGTCGGGCGCTTGCTAAGGCGCTCCGCGACCGCCTCCATGGAGTCCGGGGCCGGCTCCTCTTCCCAGATGGCGCCGCACGCTGCCCGTCCCGCCGCCTGCAACGACTCGGCCAACTCACGGGCCTTCCTGAGGCGCGCTTTAAACCCTACAATGACAAAACACAACAGTGAGCAAAAACGACCAACGGGCCCTGACAAGCTCCAAGCCCGAGTCAAAAGGCTCACCAGCTTCGGCGTCCGCGGCTCCCTTCTTCGCCGCTTCGGCAGCCGCCATCGAGTCGGCGGCCCTCTTGGTCGCCGACTCGACCGTCTTCAGAGCATTCCGCAAACTGCCATCCAGCATGTTCGCCCTGCTCTCGAGACTCTCCGCGCGGGCTTTCTCAGCCGAGAGCATCTCCTGGAGCTTGCCGGCTTGGTCCTTGGCGGCGTCGAGCTCCTGGGCGCGGGCCTTCACCCCCTCGAGCTCCGCCCTAAGCTTCGCGGCCTCATCTTCGGCGGCTGCAGAAGACAACCCATCAGTATGCCAAGAGGCGAAAAGGGCAACAAGCGCAAGTCGGATTCCTCACCTTTGGTTCGGGCGATCTCCTGGGAAAGGCCCGCCTGCAGAGCAGTAATTTCAGCCCCGCGCTTGCGGGCCATGTCCTCCGCCGCCTGCCGGCTCGCAGCCAGTTTATCCCACTCGGCCTTCCGCAGGTCGAGTCGGTCGAGGACTGGCAGCCGGTCCTGGAGGAAGGCGGTCTTGTCTTGCGACCGTCGATTCAGTTTCTACAAAAGAAGCCGCAAAAGTTAGGCCACCCGGGAAGATTATCAAGACCCTCCACTCGGTCCCACGGACCCAGCGGAGGCTCGGGGGCTACACCCTCTGGGTGCACTGTTCGTGCACCCAGAGTCAAACCTACAAGAAAAGCAAAGAACCCTCCGCCCGACTATCCTAGTCGAACGCAGGCTCGGGGGCTACACCCTCTGGGTGCACTGTTCGTGCACCCAGAGTGAAAACTACAAAAAGCTAAGGGTCCTCCGCCCGACTACCTTAGCCGGGCAGAGGCCCGGGGGCTACTCCCTACGGACACACTCCTCGAAAGCAGAGGTGACTCACCTGCATCAACGGACGCAACCTGCCGTTCAGCAGGTTGGCTCCCTCCTTCATCGTCTTCAGCAAAGCCGGGAGCATCTCGCCGAGTTGAGTCGCGACGTCCGTCGCGTCGCTCCATTCCTCCTCCTCCCGGACGTCATCGATCTCCCGGATAGTCATGGTCGGCCGCGCCGGGTCCGATTGCCGGACCCGGAGCGGCCGGAGCGCCAGCTCGGAGGACGGCCGGGGAGGCGGAGCAGCGCTGAACTCCTCGACCGACGAGGGCAAGTTGAGATTGCCCCTACGGTCCTGCGGGGCGGTTCCAGCTGACTCGGGACCTGCCCCTCCCGCCGCTTCCGAGCTCGGGCCGGCGTCCGCAGGTGCACCCTGAGCCGACGCTCCGGCAGAGGGCTCCTCCCCCCGAAGAGCGGCAGGCGAGGCGGGTTGTGCACTAGCCGCTCAGGAGACGGCCGGGGAGGCGAGGACGTGGCCACACGCGGAGGCGACGAGGGCCGGGCGTCCGACCCCGGCAGATCCCCACTTCGGCTGGACCCCGGGGCGCTCGATGGAGCCTTTGGGATGTCTCCCGTCCTCTGCGCCCTGCAAAAGAAACCCGGACCCGTCAATATTCGAAAGAGCGCAGACGAACAAGCAGTCGCCGAAACACTTACTTGGCCGATCGAGGGACGGGGACGCGCTTCTTAAGCCCCGAGGCTCGCCGCCCGGACGCGGCAGCAGTCGGGGCCGACGATGTTCCCGATCCGCCTTGATCCCCGAAGGCGGTGTCGGCATCTCTCTTCTCCCCCCGGCCGGGGGGAACGTCATCTTCGGCCGCCCGAGGAGTTTCACTCGGGGCGGCAGCCGGCGCCACCGGGTCGGGGCCAGTGGAGGAGCGTCCTGCTCCACCGGGGCAGTACCCGTGGGGGCGGAGCCGCCGAGTCAGGATGGGCGGGGAGCCACCCTGCCCCGACGAAGTGGTGCCCGCCAGCGGGCGTCGCCGGGCTGGGACCGGCAGCGGAGCCGCCTTGTCCCCCCGGGGTAGACCCGCCGGCGGCCTTCGTCTCTTAACGCGGAGGGGGACATCGTCGTCATCCTCGTCCTCCTCCGGGGCCGGCACGCTCGGCGGGGGAGGGCGGGGGCCGCGGTGCCGGCGCTTCCCCTTAGAAGCCCAGCGCCCTTCGAGGACCCGGCGCCCTTTGAAGACCCGGCCCGGAAGAAGACGCTCCGGCCGCCCCCTGCGGTGGCGGCCCGCCGCTCGGGACGTCGGCGTACCGCGGCTGGTTCCATATCTCGTCCTCCGGGAGGGGAGCGTTGGAACAAAAGCCGAACAAAACCTGCAAAGACAAAAAGACAAACCCCGAGTGAGACTCGGCGAAGAACTAAGAGAGAAAGGTCGGGGTATCGGTTACTCACCTGACTCGGCGGGTTCGCCCGGCTGAAGGGCGGCGGCCGCCCGGAGAAGTCCAGACTCGTCCCCTGAGCCAGGAGCTTCTCGAGCCGGCTCTGGACTTCCCCCTCCGTGAGCCCTTCGGCGGACTCCCGAGTCGCGTCGTCCTCGCCGGTGTACTCGAACATGGGGTGCGCCCGTAGCTTCGCAGGCTGCACCCGCCACCGGACGAAGGTCGCCACGACGACTGCTCCGGTAACTCCGGACTGGATCGCCTCGGCGAGCTGCGCCATCAGGACAGCAATGCTGTCCTGTTCCCTGTCGAGCGGTGGTTCCGACCAGCTCGGCTTGACCTCCGGCGGATGGCCCGAGAAGGCCGGAAGCGACGGGTCAGGGTTGGCGCAGTAGAACCAGTTGGCATGCCAACCCTTGTTCGAGGACTGCATCGGCGGGGCCGGGTAGCTCTTCGCCGCCCCGGACCTTAGCTGGAACCCGGCGCCTCCCACCACGGCCGGGTTGTCTCTGCTTGGCTGTGGCTTCACCATGAACAGGTGCTTCCACAGGGCGAAGTGCGGTCGGATGCCGAGGTAGCACTCGCACAGCGTGATGAAGCACGCGACGTGGAGCATGCTGTTGGGGTTGAGGTTGTGGAGCTCCAGCCCGTAGAAGTAGAGCAGCCCCCTGCAGAAAGGGGTGGACCGGCACCGAGAACCCCCGCTCGAAAAAGGAGCTGTGGACGACCAGCTCGCCGGTGTTCGGAGTGGGGACGGTTTCCCCCGCGGCGGCGCGCCATTCGACCAGCTCCCTTGGCGGCAGCATCCCCAGCCGCACGAGGGTTTCCAGCCGCGCCTCCGTCGCCGTCGACTTCATCCACGGGGCCATCGGGTCAGCAGGGGAATCTTCTTCGCTCAGCAGCTTCCACACCAAAGCGTCTTCTTCGGCTTCGGTCGGATCAGCTTCCCAATGCGGGGCTTGCATCCGAAGTGGCCGGAGTGGGAGTTAGGGTTTTGGGTGGAGCGGCGCGCACGAGTCAATTTGGGCGAAAGGAAGACGAAGGGTTCGGGCGCAAAAGGAATGAGAATGCGTGTGAAGGCGTGGACCGATCCCGCGACCTCTTCGGAATATAAAGGGGAACGGATTGAGCGGTTCGGCTTCCCCACGTCCGCACGCACCCGGATTCTCCGCACCCACGATGCGCCCCTTCGGATTCCACTACGCGCTTCGGACGGGCCACGTCGCGGCTCTTCCGCGCCCACGACTTAACGGCGCCGCGATTCGTGCCGCTTAATTGAAAGGGGATCCGACGCTTGGCCTTCCGGGGTTTAATAGCCGTTCGGAATATACCCCCGCAAACAGCAACTGCAACGTGTTTCCCGCAAACCACTAGCCGGTTACCGGCAGAGTCGGGACCGGGCGTTACGGTTGTGAAGGGTTTCAGTGGTTGGCCTCAAGCAGGAACGCAATCACTTGAATACACCCGAGTGAAGGGCAGTAATGGCGTGCCTTCCGTAGGCCACAAGTCGGATGCCGAGCAACTCGGAGCTACCGGATTCTCCACCTGGACCTTCCGAGAATGCCGTTCCGGAGGCTCCGGGATCCGGAATTTCCGGATTCAGTGGAATGACTCGGTGTAAGGCTTCGTCACTCGGGAACCTATGCGCCATGGCTTGTTTCTCTGGTTCTGACGTGAATTTCGGAGGCATTCCTTCAGGGGACACTAGCTGGCCTTAACCCACTCGGGAAGGCCAGGTGCTACTCGGAAATTCAGTCGGGATTCATGGTATGCCCCACGCTGGGCTATCAGCCGGTCTCTGTCCATCAGGATGGATCGGGTACCACCAGAATTTACCCGCTATTAGCTCACCCGCCATGATATTCCTACCTTACAGGTGAATATTACTCGGCTTTTTATTGTCTTTTCCACAGGAGTTCTATCAGTCCTTCGCAATCTCCCTGCAAGCAGAGGTCACTCGGGAAGCTTGACCAGAAGTGGAGACCGATAGCAGTAAGATCGTGAAGGACTCGGGGGCTACTGATGATGACATGGCACCCGGGTATCATCAAGGAGGACGAATCCGGCCCTCTGGCCATAGGGTGGGCCGGGCCGACTACTCGGAGTCCGACTTCTACACGGGGGACGCCTCATCAACGTGGAGTACAAGACATGGACTAATACCTGCCCGGCATACCCGGAATCTGTTGTAACTAGTTAGGAAATCAATCTGTTAACCGATCCGGACTCTTGTAACCCTATCCCGGTCGCCTATATAAGGCCTGGTAGGGGACCTCCGATCGGTAAGCCTTTAGTCATAGACAATCTCCATTGTTTCATAGCTCAAGCAACCTCGAGATCGATTCTCGAGGGCTTGCGGCACTCGGGATTCAAGCTATACTAGCCACCAAACACAGGACGTAGGGTATTACCTCTCCGCGAGGGCCTGAACCTGTCTAAATCCTGTCTCCCGTGTGCACCCATCCGGATTTGCTGTGCTCACACCGCCCCATATTCAGTATTGCTAGATTAATACTCTGACACCTACAGTCCGACAACTCACTTCCGTCACCCTAAGATCACAAAGAACATCAAAGGGAGAAAGCTAGTCGAGCATGCATTCGCACCTGAGGCTGGGGGCTTGGCGGAGGAGAAGGGGCCTGAATAGGAGATTCCGTTCGGGTAATCTCCGCTATCGCCTCGGCCTCGGAAGGATCCCCAATCCTTGGAATCGAAGGGGTCGTCCCGAGGACCTCAATCTCTTCGTCCCGAATGGGGGCGCTAGCCCGCTCCGCCTCCGAGTCGGGAGCCCCACGGCCTACTCGTTGCATAAAAAGAAGCCCGAATAGCGTCAGACGCATAGCCCGGACGAACCATGACCAGACAAGGCAGAAATCATCGGCTCACCGAGAAGATCTCCCTTTGCTTCTCAGGGCTCAGCTCACGATCGGCAAGGGCACGTCCGTCCGCCCGCCCTAAGGAGACTGCTCGAATAGGTTGTTCAGCCTATTCTGAAGTTGCTTGGGGAGAGATCTACATAGCCGATCGAGAACGAATTAGTGGGGAGATAAGAATTCTTTTGACCAAGAATGACACGGAAAGGTTTAGATACTCACCTGTGTCAAAGTCCCTTGTCTGATCTTGGCCTTTCGGGACCACCCAGGCAGGCTGAATCCTCGACCGAAGAGGGCTGATTCTACACTGAAGGAAGTCCTCCATGACGTCCCATGCCAACAATCCTCATGTGGCAAGGGCGGCAATGACGCCGACGAGGGCCTTAAGCGACTTGGTCACCTTCGGAGCCTCTGCCCAGCACTTTGTCGGGAAGGGGGCCAAGCTTCAGTAGTGGATCCCGGAGGAAGGCGGGGGCTGGTAGTAGAACCACCTCGAGTGCCAGCCCGACCACGACGATTTCTAGGAAGAGAAAATGTAGGCGTCCTTCTTCCTTCCTGAAGTTGAAATCCGGCGCCAACGATGACACCTTCGCCGCCGGCCTTCATTCGGCGGAGGTTGTAGAAATACTTTCAGAGCTCCAGGCTCGGCCTGATGCCAAGGTATGCTTCGCACAGGTGTGCGAATACTGCCAGCATCAGGACCGAGTTCGGGTTGAAATGTATCAACTCGATCCCGTAGAACTGGAGCACCAAGAGGAAGAAATGAGAAGTTGGGAATTGGAATCCACACCTAAAAAATCTGTGAAGACGACGATCCAAGTCGTGTCCGGACTCGGAACTGTCTCCTTCGCAGCCTCCCGGTATGGTACGAATACCTCCAGGAGGATGACCTCCTCCGCCTCGAGCTTCTTGACGGCGGCGGAGTCCATCACCGAGGTCTCGAACTCGGGGATGACGACGATCGGATCCCCCGTAGGATCCCTTGCCGACTTCTTGTGATCGGGGGACTTCTTTGCTCCGTTTTTCTTCCCCATTGCCACAGACGATGATCGGCGAAGGCAGGACGGATGATGAAAGCAGGAGCGCAAGGAAGAAAATGGGGATGCTGGGAGATAGGAAGCAATGTGGGCAAAACCCCAATTCTCGGTCTCTTAAAAAATTCAAGTTTCGCCTGACCAAAGCGCGGTTAACGGCCCGATCTGTTCCATCGCATTTAATGCAGACAGTTGCTTTTCCCGCATGAGAGACGTTGTGCACGGGAAAAAGAGGTCTGATAGACCCACGACCCCGACAAGCGCGGTGCGTTTCGGGTAACATCAGCCAAACAGTAGCGCAGAAAAAAGAAAGATTCTTCATCACCACGCTTAATTTCCGCCACGACGATTTGGTCTCCCAGAAATCTACCAGGCGAACACGTGTCCATAATCGACGGATCAGATTAAAATAGGAGAAAGGCTTTCTGGGTAAATTAAAAACCAAAAAAATTCTCTGGAGAACTCAGAGATTTACTCTGACCAGGATGGCACGAATACCCAGTAGAGATTAGTTCCTACACTACAGCAGAACAGGTCAGCACTGACAGTCGCCAAACCCCCTCTACTGACGGACAGGGGGCCCTCACCCTGGAAATGTCAGTGGAGGGGTTCACTCCACTGACGGGCGGGCCGCCCGTCAGTAGTGTTAGTTACTACTGACGGTCCCAACACGCCCGTCAGAGGAGATCCCTAGTCGGAGGCACCTGGTTGTTTCACTACTGACGGGCGAGTCATAAGTGCCCGTCAGTAGAGCTCAATTCCACTGACGGGCATGTCATAAGGGCCCGTCAATAGAGATATGTATTCCTGCTAAATCATAATCACAGTTAGATTATTCATAATAATAGGCTATAGCATTACATTATTCCTAATCAGTTGCTATACCAACTATTCATTCACAGAGTCAAATCTCATATATAATCACATAACACATTTGTAATCACATAACAGTTGATGCTCGCTTAAGTTTTGCTTCGGCTTCGGAAATTGGGGGCCGGCGTAGAATTCACCCATCGGATTGATGACTTCAAGGTTGATGAGTTTGGCAAAGACTTTTTGGATGCGGGCAAAGTCCTGATGCCAGTCATACATATCATTTCCCAGCTCGCTCCAAGCCTTCAGTTCTTTCATATCTTTCCAATGGTTGTTCTTGTACCGGACAAAGCAGTCCATATGGGTGCAGGTGTAGTACCCACATGTAACGCTATTTTCCGGCTGAACTCTGTAAGGGAACTTGTAATGGTGTACCATTTTTGTCGCTTTTACAGGAATTTTAGTATGCCCCGAGAACTTGGCTCTGAAGAAAGCTGTATCCAAAACCTTAGTTATATTGCTAAAGTCTGCTGTCTTTTTCGATGAGGAGTCAAAGTAAAAAGCCTTGGCCCAGCTTGGAACGATCACAATTAGGACCCAGTGGTCGCTGCGTAAATGTGAATAAATGAACATAAGCAGGTGGAGATACGTACGTAAAAAACAAAAAAAATCTCCACAGTGCTAAGTTTAGGATTTACGGAGGGTTGTAGGGGGCTAGTATGTACTCCTTGTCCTTATGAACCACGAATGCATGCAATAGGTATTCTTCAAGAAAGACTCGACCGTCCGGGGTCGCGGCATAGCCTTCGTTCATGCATATCGGATCGATTATGCCAATATTGGAGTCGCGTAGACGTCTGCACTCTTGGGCTTGGTAGAGAGCCCATAGCCTGATCATCATGGTGTCGAGCCTATAGAGGTTGTACATGTTGAAGAGGTCTTCAAAGTTGATGTCGAAGGTGTCTTGGTCATTTTGCATGAAGAAATTGTATTCCCTTGGCACCTTCACCTTCCAATATTGGCAGAATGTATCAGGATCTCTGGACATCTTTAGGTAATCTTCATGCAGCGTCTTCATGTCCTCTGACAGATTGTCCAGCTCATCCTGGGGGAGCAAGTCCTGACCTGGTAAGTAAACATCTCGTCAGAGACCCATGCTCCGTGTAGATAATTTGGATGACGATATTGAGAAGGATAAGGATTTCTGCATTTGCTCCTTTCTTTCCTTCTCGCCGGTGCCGGCCCATCTCTTTTTGCTTTTCCTCCTCTTCTATAGCGACTCCGGGCTCTTGCCTGCTGCCATCGCTGCTTCCAACGTCCCAGCTAGTGTGGCGGGAGAGAAAATCTTCCCCCTCCGTTGATCCAGGGGGTCGCTTTGAACCTCGGAGGGCCTTTCCGACACTTCCGGGGACCGCAAAATCGGTGACATGTGCTGGTCCCCAACAAGATGGTCTTCCAGGTCTTTAAAGGATGAAGGTGATTGGCTGAGCCCCAACGGAGATCGTCCGATTGATGGAGAAGGGTTGTTGGACGAGGGGGCCGTGCGAGGAGACGCCGCCGCGGTTATAGTAATCTGGCTCTTTGGCCACTGGATGAAGCAGTTTTTGCACTGCCCTAGCTTCGTCAGTTCCTCTTCGGGACAGGGACTAACACCTCACTGTAGTCATTGAGGACGATGTCCACCTGCACATTCGCATGGTGCTCCCGCATAGGAACACAGTGCAGGATGGCCCCCTCCGGCATTGGGAAAACCTGGCTGTGCGCGACCGGGACCTTCATGCCAGGAATCTGCACCGTGAGTGTGCATCTAGTGGCTTCCTGCGAAACAGAGGATAAACGTGCCGTCCGCATTGGAGTCAGGACAATGAGATCAGCTTGTACTATAACGACTCGTTTAGTAGACGAGACTTACGGTGATGCTGTCGACGGGATTCACCGAGTCGGGGCCGCCGTCCGAGGTGGATGCGCAGCTACTCCATCCAGCCGGCTGGTTAACGGAAAGCATGCTCTGTTGGCCTTGCGCTACGGCCACTTGCATACGTAGCCACGTCTGCTCGGCAATCTCCCGCATTTGCTCCCGCATATGGTCCATAAACTCCTGGCTGTCTCTCCTTGGGTGGCGGCAACTCTCGGGGTCTCGGGGAAATACTTTGTCCTATTTAACGCCGGAGCCGACGCCTACTACATGGCCCCGATGCTCCGGTTTCTGTCGGGCCTTCGCCAGATCATCACTCCACCTTGGGGAGCTCGTCACGGAGTCCTGCGAGCTTACAGGCTGCAGGCTCAGTTCTGTCTGCAAGTTAAATTACTTGATGAGAAGATAGCGTATTTGGATGCAACGTAATTAAGTACGAAAAGACACCGGGTTGAGTCGTTACCAGCCGGTTGGCCACCACCTGGAGTTCCTCGGACTCTATAATTGGTGACCCCGTCACGGGGTCAGAGCTCGTATGCACTCTCATGTACTCCCTAGCACGTGGCTGCCTGAGATGTGCGAAAGGAGGTACTTTCCCAGCCGCCGCTAATTTGGCGTCCTCTCTCTCCCACTTTCGTCACTTCCCTAGGTACCCACGGCTGCCGAGCTTGTGGTCTAACGTGTTCTTCGAGCGAAGCTCCTTCCCCCAACGACTCTTCTCTTGGAATTCGAGACTCCTTATTTGAGTAATGAATTCGTCCCAGTCTTCCTTTTGTATCTTCGACCATCTTTTACTAATTTTACTATCCCAATCTTTGTCCACGACTTTCTGAGCGTCGTATCGCCAAGTCTTCAGAGCCCTAGCCATGATGCGAAGGGCCTGCGCTTCGACTCTGTCCTTGTCGGCGGCAGGAATCTGGTACTTGTCCCACAGTTTGGTCAAGAGAGCATCTTTTGTCGACTGACTAAACTGGTTGAACCCTTTGCATGTGATCTTCACTTGTTCACGGACTATGCACCCGCAGGCGTTGCTGAAGGTCTTGGCGGCCTTATGTGGACTCACTGGAACGTCTTTGACGTCGTCCATACGAGTGATGACATACGTCCGGTCTGGCAACTGGTTGCCTTTTCTCTTTTTTCTGAGACCTGGTCGGGGCCGGAGTCGGTACCTCCTCCTGATGCGCCTCCTCCTCCTCAGAACCTAACTCAGAGCCAGAACCAGAGATGGACTCCGAGGCAGGATGCTCTTGACCAGCTGTGACGGCCGCCTCGAGGAGATGTTCCTCGGCCGGCTCGAGGGCACGTTCCTTGGCTGCCTCGGAGGCAATTTGCTTGGGCACCTCCAGGGTTGGGGTGTCGATCGGCGCCGCCACGTCGAGGGGAGCCATACTCTCATCAATGGGCTCTAGTGCTCGGGTCAGGGACCCAGCGGGAGTACTACTGGTGGCCATTTTAGAACTGAAGAAAAACAAAGAGTATCTGTTCTTATCACTTCTCTTGAATACTTTCAGTTTAAACCATCACAGAAATTACGAATAGTTTTTATTATCCCAGGCACTCAGTCGAGCCGATATAGGCTTCCGTAACCTCCTTAATATCAAATTCAATCATCATAGATTGAGCAAACAAACTAGATCATTGTAGCTCTGTTCTTTACAGCTAACATCTGATAGAAATACACACATATGTCCAAGCAATAGCATATATATTCTCAAAAGAAACTGAGTACAGTACCATTCTTATCAATCTTCTTTAAAATGCTAAACATCATATCAATACCCTAATGTGACATCTATCATCTGAAAATACAAGGCTGATTAAAGCATCTATGGGTGAGAAGCCTGATCAGTATCGCCACTCAACAAATTTAAGTAATATGAGTCCATATTGCTTCTTCTGTGAAGACAAACTTTACGACAGTCAACGAACGGCAAAACTATAGAACATCATGGATTAAACACATCACTCAAAAGCAGATAGCATAAGTACAATACATGATTATCCATACAACACATAGTTCTTTAAATACGAAATAGAAGTCTTTAGCACAAAGATTTCCTACTACATTTAAGTCTTTAGTACATAGTAAGCACTACGCATACATACTAGCGAAAGCACTACTCAGAGTACATAGTCCCGTCATCAAGATAATCAGAGTAGATACTCTCGTCCTCAAGATACTCCCAGTCGAGGCGTCTACCACTATGATCAGACTCGTAGTCCGTAGGGCGTAGATCCTCAAGTTCGACACATTTCTCGTTCTCTTCAACCACTTGAAGGGCATGTCGTACCTCTTGTTCTTCTAGCAACTCGCTCGAATGAATGGAAACCCCATTAAGGTAAAGCGCAAGGTTTTCTATTTGGAGCAGCACAACATTCATATTTGTTTCGCTTGAAGAAGGTGCAAGAGTGAGGTTATCATCAACTATTTTCTTAATGTCAGAAGCTATGTCCTCTATTCGTTTAATTGTCCATGACCATCCAGCAAGCTCCCTAATCGGATCCTTCGCCATGCTGTATGGAGCAAAATTCCTAAAAATGTCTAAATTAGGATAATGGTACTTCACAATGTAAAGACAATAGCATCAGTGCACAAGGGAGCCTAAAGCATGAGCACTAATCAATTCACACAAATCAGTCATATATATCTCAGAATCAGCAAGCGTCAGTGCTAAAAGGTACACAACTAGTGCAAATATATCTCAGAATCAGCAAGCATCAGTGCTAAAAGGTACACAATCAGCTAACCAGTGCATATATATCTCAGAATCAGCAAGCATCAGTGCTAAAATGTACTCATTCTAAGCAATGGAGGGAGTGGCATTTCAAAAGTTCCATCTGTGAGAGGTAAATTTCATATGTCGTTCAATCAACTCAAGTCAAGAGGAACATTCTTTGAGTATGAAGATGCCTGTTACATATCTGAACATCACCCATTTTTCCGAGCTCCGAATCGATGCACATCCATCAGTGTACACCATCAATGAATGGCAGTGCACAAAAAGGCAAACCAAGTAAGAAAAATACACTACATACATCGGGAGGGTGGGGACGTCGGCGTCAGAGGGGGCGGCAGAGGGCGCGGCAGGAACGGCGGCGTCGGAGGGAGCGGCTGAGGGCGCGGCAGGAACATCGGCGGCGGAGGGGGCACGGAGGGGAGCGCGGCGGGGGCGTCGGTGTCGGAGGGGGCGGCGGAGGGGGCGGCGGACGGGTTGCACGGACGTCGGGGCCGGACGGGGTGGCGGCGCAGCCTGGCGGCGTCGGGGGCGGCGGCGTCTCGCTGCTGGTTCGTTTCGAACGCGCGGGACTTCGTGAAATTTTCGCCAAGTCCCGCGCGTGGCTTTTAAAGGGTCCTGGGTTACCACTGACGGGCGGCAACTAAGGGCCCGTCAGTGGAGACGTGGCTGTCAGCACTGTAGCACCTCCACTGACAGGCCCATAGTCATGGCCCGTCAGTAGAGGTGGCCCTTCGTTAGGGTTAGGGCACGGTCACCGCTGACGGGCGCTTGGTTCGAGCCCGTCAGTAGAGGTGGGGACGGTTAGGGTTAGGGCACGGTCACCGCTGACGGGCCTCTGGAACGTGCCCGTCAGTAGAGGTGGGGACAGTCGTTAGGGTTAGGCACGGTCACCGCTGACGGACATTTGGTATGAGCCCGTCAGTGGTGGTTGTTCTTTGTTGAATTTTAGGTTTTCATGTTTAAGGTGATGTAGGGTTATTTCTATATGGTTTTAGTGTTTTTGTATTTTTGGTTTAGTGCTTTTACATTTTTTGGGTTAGTGTCAAAGTTCGGCATTTTTCTAAAATCATTTGCTATTTTTTATGCATTAAATGAATATCTAGTTATTTACTGAATATATTTCAGATTTGAACTACAACTATCTTAAAGAAGGCCTCTAAATGGAAGAAAAATTCATATCTAGGTACCTATGTATCGTTTTAGCTCGTATCTAGAAAATATATCAAAAATTCAAACGTTTGCTTCGAGAAATTCAAATGTTGATTGCGTCTTTCTGGTTTTTTATTTTTTATTAAATCTAAATGTGGTCAAAAAAAAAGAAAATTGGCATGGGGTCATTATACGACCTTCTGAGGCTATGTTTAAATTTTTAGACAATTTCACAGAAGTTGGATTATACATTGCTTTGTAACTTAACCATCCCCGAGAAAGCTTCATAGCATTTAAAGGGAAATATGTAGATTGAAGTACACATCATAAATTCTTCATCATTTGAACTTGAGCTTTGGACTACAACTTCATATTACAATATTATACGCTAATAATTCATCATGTTCCATCTTGTTATGTAATAATTTGATTTTTCTATTTTTTGAAATACCAATTTGAGGTACCATGTGTAAAACCTTCAAAAAAATTATTTTTATCTACGCTCCAAACTTTTTCTACATGTAACGTACTACATTAAATTGTTAGTGTCAAAGTTCGGCATTTTTCTGAAATCATTTGCTATTTTTACGCATTAAATGAATATCTAGTTATTTATTGGATATATTTCAGATTTGAACTACAACTATCTTAAAGAAGGCCTCTAAATGGAAGGAAAATTCATATCTAGGTACCTATGTATCTTTTTAGCTCGTATCTAGAAAATATATCAAAAATTCAAACGTTTGCTTGGAGAAATTCAAATGTTTGCTTGAGTCTTTCTGGTTTTTTATTTTTTATTAAATCTAAATGTGGTCAAAAAATGAAAATTGGCATGGGGTAATTATATGACCTCGTGAGGCTATGTTTAAAATTTCAGACAATTTCGTAGAAGTTGGATTATACATTGTTTTGTAAGTACTACAAATTCATCCACAATATTACACATACAGAAGTACACACGTTATATGAAATCATTCAAACCAAGACACTATTATACATACACATATAATTAACTAGGTTTCGTCGTCTTCGGAAATCTTCTCATGAATAGTGATTTTCTTGGTGGTATACGTTAGTCCTTTGGCGTGACTACGTCTTACGTAGGGCTCAGCATCCTTAGTAGCTTTGCTCCTTTTTATGGGGCGTTTATCAACAGCTTCTGGCTCGGAGTCCGGGTCGTCGAATTGGTCATAGTCCTCTTCGTCAACAACACCATCGACTCCGACAATACTCCTCTTCCCTTTTCTAACGACATGGCGCTTCTGTGCCTTTGGGTCTTTTATGTAGAAGACTTGTGAGATTTGTTTAGCTAAAACCCATGGCTCATCTTTCGCACTGATTGCTTTGACATGTGTTGACTCAATAGATGTCGGGGGAGGTAAAGTCACGGTAGTGAATTTGTCATCATCGATATGGATATTTTTCGCCCATCTGACACGAAACATGGGGATCTTTATGACGGTGTAGTCCAGTTCCCAAATTTCTTCGATAACACCGTAGTATATTTCCTTACGGTTACCGGTTTTAGCCTCCATCGTCACCCCACTGTTCTGATACGTACTTTTCTTATCTTGAGCCTCCGTATAGAATGTGTATCTGTTGATATCATATGTTTGAAATGTCAGGACCTTGCTTGCAGGTTCTTGTGACAACATTTTGACCGTCTCTTCTTCAAAATTTGTCGGAGGCCTTTCATACCAGTAGTTCTTTAGCCATTTTACGAACTTTGCATTGTGCTCTTTCGAGAGCCACGCTTCCCCCTTCTTCGGGTTTTCTTTTTTAAGCTTTACCATGCGCATCCAAAGATAGGGATGCACCACCGTCAGGTGTTGCAAGACCACGAGATGTGCTCTGTCATAGTCATCTGATCTATTCGGTACTGAATTATAGACATGTAAAGGCTTTTGTCCGCGTGCATGGCCTTCACCATCGAGCCTACCCGCGTGCCGTGAAACAGGAACACCTATGGACTTTTGATCAGCTAAGTAATCAGTGCAAAACTCGACACACTCTTCGGCAACATAGCCTTGGATGATGCTACCTTCTGGTTGTGACCTGTTACGAACGTAGCGCTTCACAACCCCATTGTACCTTTCCAACGGGTACATATTGTGTAGGAACACGGGACCTAGGTTCAGTATCTCCGGGACGATATGGATCATGAGATGTACCATGATATCGAAGAATGCTGGAGGGAAGTACATCTCAAGTGCGCACAGTATGACAATGATCTCCTCCTGCAGCTTATGGCAACGCGTAACGGAGATCGACTTCTGAGATATCGTGTTGAAAAGTTACAAAGATTCAAGATTGTCTTGCGGACCTCCGGCTCCATGAGACCTCTAATTGCAACAGGAAGTATCTGCGTGATCATCACATGACAGTCATGAGACTTCATACCAATTACTCGGCGAGTCTTCATGTCAACTATTCTCCCGATGTTTGCCGAGTAACCGGAAGAAACTTTGACACCTTGGAGGCACTCCAAAAAGTTAACGATCTCTTTTTTGCTGAGAGTGTAACAAGCAGTGGGACAGTCCGTCTTGATTCTGACTGCACCCGTCCCCAACTTGGTCGTTTGCTTCGTAGCCCACAGCTTCTTTCTTATACCCAAGAATTCCATGTCAGCTCGTGCCTTCGGTCCATCTTGTCTTTTCTAACATGTTGAGCAGGATACCAAGTAAGCTCTCGCACATATTTTTTTCAACATGCATGACGTCTATGCTGTGACGTGTGCTTAGGAATCTCCAGTAAGGCAAATTCCAAAATACGGATTTCCTTTTCCAGACGCCGTCCTGCATGGAAATAGACGGTTGTGTCTTACCCAGCGTAACAGGGGCCATTGTGTTCACGATGTCATAGATTTCCACCCCGGTCTTCTCCCGAGGCGCCGAATGGACCTCAACAGTATTGTCAAATAATTCCTTCTCTTGCCTCCATGGGTCGTTCTGTTTCAGCCACCTTCGGTGGCCCATGAACACGATTTTTTGGATCCTTTTAGGTGTAAACTTGTAGTAGACTCCAAACACTTCACACATCCTTTGTACCCATGAACACACTGGTAGGACTGATATCTGTACGCGGGATAGTCTTGGACCGTCGTGAACAACAGCGTTTTCAGATTGAAGTACTCTTCTTCGTATGCGTCCCAGACCTGGGCCCCTGGTTCCCACAGTGTAGCTAGTTCTTCGAACAATAATTGTTGATACATGTTCAGATCGTTCCCAGGTTGCTTCGGCCCTTGTATGAGAATAGAGATGTGTATATACTTTCGTTTCATGCACAGCCATGGAGGAAGGTTGTACATCCATAGAACCACGGGCCAAGTGCTGTGTCTACTGCTCATGTTGCCGAATGGATTGATACCGTCCGTACTCATACCAAACCTAATATTCCTCGGATCTTTTCCGAAATCATCGTATTGGGCATCGATTGCCCTCCACTGCGAAGCATCGGCAGGGTGTCTCATCACTCCATCATCACTTTTTCGCCCCTCGGCGTGCCAACGTATCAGCTTTGCCTCCTTCTTGTTAGCGAATAAACGATTTAAACGAGGAAGGACCGGCAGATACCATACAACCTTTGCTGGAGCACCACTCGTCACTGGGTCCTCATCATCGGCTTGGTTTCTACCCCTCTTGAATCGGAAAAACTTTTGCAAGAAAAGCCAATGTCTCATCGAAGCCTTCGTCCGGACAGTTGTGGGCTGCCTTGATCCTTAGAAGTTCCAGCGTGACTGACAGACGCGTGTGTTCTGGATCGGAACCGGTATAGAACGGGTTTTGCGAGTCTTCAACTAGTCTCATGAACTTAGCAGCCTCTCTTTCATCCTCAGGATCTAGCACCACCTGCTCCACCATATGAACGTCCTACACCATATCAGCCAAATTGTTTCCCGTTTCTTCTTCGGGTTTAGATTCGAAACTCCCCTCGTCTTCATCGTCCTCTCCATGTTCGGTATCTTGCTGTAACACTTGATCTTCCTCCTCCTCACCGTGACATATCCAACATGTATAACCTGGCATGAAACCCTTAAGCGCCAGGTGTACCGTCACCCGCCCTCTCGTATCGAACATTACCAAATTTTTGCAATCGCGACACGGACAACAAATCTTCGTGCCACCTTTTCTCCTCGTATCTCGCTCGGCGACATCAAGAAACTCATTCAAAGCCGTAGCCCAACTCTCTGTCACCTGGTTGTCGTACATCCAACTGCGATCCATCGATCGATCCCTACGACACGAAACTAATCAGTGCGAAAATATAACACTAGGCCTCGGCTCGATGACCGGGAATCACATTAAATACATATACAAGATGAAAATAACACTTTTTATATATCATTATTCTAAAGAGAGCATTATTACCGAGTGAGAGGAGGAGGGATAGATGTTAGATATTGTTGGGTTGGAGAGAGTGAGAGGAGGAGGAGGGAGAGATGTGTGTTGGAGAGAGAGGGGGATCTAGAGTTAAGTGAAGAAATGGGAGAGTTTGGGATTGAAAAGAGCTCAAGATCTCTAGATCTAGATCTTGTTGAGTTTAGGTAGGGTTTGGGAAGGAAGAAAGGAGGGAGAGGAGGAGGGTTGGGGAGAGGGGAGTGTTGGTGGGAGGGGGTTGGCGGCGGCGGCGCAGCGGGGGGTTGGCGGCAGCGGCGCTCGTTGCTGGCTAGTTGGCGCGCGAGCACTGGCCAGTAGCGAGCACCGCCTCTGTGATTTTATACAAGGAATCATACCACTGACGGGCACGTATACAGGGCCCGTTAGCGGTAATGCGCACGTGTCAAGTCAGCCCTGGAACAATCAACGCTGACGGACAGCCGCGGTGCCCGTCAGTGGAAATAACCTCTCTACTGACGGGCGGTTAAAGAAAGCCCGTCAGTGAAGATGGCCGTCATCTCTATGAGTTTTTTTGCTCCCGGATTGCATCTCCTCTGACGGGCAACTTATGTGCCCGTCAGTGGAGGTCCTCACATCCAGCCTACCTCTCTCCTCTACTGACGGTTCCTTTCGCGTCCGTCAGCGGTTAGCTCCTCCAACGACGGGCTCTTCTGCGCCCGTCAGTGCAGATGGTTCAGCAGAAGGTCAATCTGCAGTAGTGCTACTCGGGGATCTTGTCGATAAAGTACTCGGTTTCGCCTACTCGGAGATGTTTCCCGATAAGGGCAGATTTCCTACAGAACAGTCATAACTTCACTTCACGTACTGATGGGGGGCTTGACGATGCATAGTACAGTATCTCGTATATAAGGAAGTATCCATATATGATTCCCTGGGTTACCAGAGTACAATACGTGTCTGGTAAGGATCGCAGGAGATAAGGTAACCCTCCATAAGGAGGAAGGACATCCCTTAAACTAGGAAGTCAATCCCAACGTTTAAGGAAGCCAGAGTTCTACTCGGGCATAAGTCCAGGTCCGGTACGACTCGGGGAGCCCCCTATAAAAGGATCAGTAATCCTATAGGAGAGAGGAGGAGAAAGTTAGATCCAACAGGCCTTAGAAGGAAGAGAGATCCCAGCGATTCCCACGAGAAGACCCGCCGCCTCGAAGGAGTCGAGACCAGCGGAACTAATCGTCGTAGTCTCCGATTAGGCCTAGGATAGCCACTGACATATACATCCCTTATAAAGACATTCTCTGATCAATATATACGAACAAGATGTAGGGTTATTATCCTAAGAAAGACCCGAACATGTATAAAAATGGTGTTTTTCTTGCCGTCAAATCTCTTGGCCTTGTGCCCTAGAGGTCCCTACCCCTCAAATATCACCGTTCCACGAATACTGTAAGATCAGCGATTTACGGATCGTCGACACAACCGGCATACGGATCTGGTGAGCACAAATACGGTTCAGTTTTCCATCCGTACCTTCTACTATCCAGATTTGTATTCACGTACATTCTTGTCCAATCAACCAAAAGCACTTTTCAACTTTCCATGTTCCTTAAGTTTAATTTATTATGCAAAATGCTAGACAGTAAAATATGTACCAGCAAATATTGTGGTAAACGGTTTCTGTTTTTGGCATTAATTCACCTCGCATGAGCCTTATTGATCAGAAACTGTACCAAGCTGTCGAAAAACGCGTCAAACCTTTCTCCCACGTGGATTTTTTAGGTTTGATAGCTAGCTTCTGAACTAGGTGATGGTTGCCTTTTAGAAACCGATTTCAGAATTTCAAAAAGCCATTGCTCTCAAACATAACGTCCAATTTACAATATATTTTCCCCATTATGTTCGTTTCAATGTGATCTTCAAAAATAGATCCCAATTGAATATTTTTTGACGGCTTTTTTGTCTAATACATTTAATATAGTGTCTAGTGCATTAGCTGGTGCTACACTGTCCATTGATTTCATGTCATATTATAGCTACACTGTGTAATTTTTTTTCTCTGCTGCATATTTTTATCTACTACATGTTAGTCGTCTAGTGCATTTGTTGACAGTTGTTTACTGTATATTTTCTACTGTATTTTATGTCAGTTATCTACTACACTTGTTGACAATTATCAACTACATATTTGTTTACTGCATTTCTTGGTAGTTGTTTGCTATATATGTATATTTTTTCATAGTTTATTACATGTTTTTCCATCTAGGATTTTTACGTGTTTCTCCGTTTACTTGTAAAGATAGTTGTGGAAAAAAGGTAGACATCAGGTGTGAAATCCTATATAAAAGCCCATGAAAACATTGAAAAAACATATAAAAACGATATAAGAAAACTAGAGAGAGGAAAACAGTTGAGAAAAGAAGTTAAAAATACGACAGAAAAACCTATTGGAAAAGCCAACGTAAAACAGAAGGAAAAGGACAAAAAATAAATTATAAATAACAGACAAAAAATAGTGTAAAAACCAAGAAAAAATCTGGTAGAGTAAATTAAAAAAGAATAAAAAAGAAAAGAAAGTAAAAGTAATGAAAGAAAAAAACTACTAATAGTAGTCTTTATGTGTTTTATACTACTAAGTCTTAAGAGGTGTTTATCTAGCTTTTATGTAGCAAACTTTTACTAGTTAGACTAACCTTTTGTAATATGCTTATGTTAATTAATTATTTTTGCCGGAATTTGCCTTTAAAGATGCCAGGACACATCCTCATTGAGTAGTTTTTCCATTCGCGATAGTATTCGTGAATAATCGGATTTGTATTCGTAGTCTTCTGAAAAACATGAGAACGGATGTGGTAAGAACAATATCGGAGTCGTAATCAATCGGTTTCCACCCCTAGTATAGTACCACCATCAATTAACCTGCTGATTTTCAATCTTCAAAAAGAATGGCGGCTGCTTCTCAATTTCTTCTATCAATTTTGTTACATCAATACAATACAGAAGGATTTCCATGCAATGCCAACTCGGTACTTAATGCATGTCCTCATCAAATCACGGTACATTGATGTTAATTAACTGCTCCCCACTGAGCGCCGCAATTTCTTGAAGCCCCAATCTATCCAGCACAGAGCTCAGTCTCCCGCTCTACACTTTGCCCCTCACCGCCATCTTGCCGGCTTCGCGCCTCGTCTTCGGCGTCCACCTCGAATGACTTCAAGGTGTAAAAATGAAAGCAGACGATGTAGTACACAAGGTTGATCACCATGAGGAAGGTCACAAGCCAGTAGTAGTAGTCCAGCCTGCCCCTGTTGATGTTGTCCTGGAGCCATTCCCCTTTACTGGCGCTCTGCACCACCGTGACGAGCACCGTGCCTAGGTAGTTTCCGAGAGAGCCGGCGAGCCAGAACAGCGCCGCTGCCGAGCTGCGCATGCTCTCCGGCGACTGGTCGTACAGGAACTCCATGTGCGCCACCGTCGAGAGCGCGTCGCTCACGCCGTGGAGCGCGTACTGGGGCACGAGCCAGAACACGCTGACCGGCACGGTGGCGTTGGGGCTGTCCAGCAACCCGTGGTCCGCCGCGGCCGCGCGCCGCTTGCCTTCGACGAGCGCTCCCGCTAGGACGCCGAGGACGGAGACCGCCAGCCCGGCGCCCATGCGCTGGAAGTAGGAGATGCCGGACTGCCGGCCGGTGTAGCGGCGCGCGACGGGGACGAAGACGCGGTCGTAGAGGGAGAGGCTGACGAGCATGGTGAGCGTGGTGAAGATGATCATGCTGGCCGGCGGGATCTCGAACCACGACGTGAGGCGGCGGTCCATGGTGCGCGACTGCTGGATGGCGAAGGTGAAGTTGTGCGATGCGGCGGCGATGAGCGTGATGCTGGCCGCCCACAGGGGCAGCATCCGGACGATGGACTTGAGCTCCTCCACGCGGTGCACCGTAGACAGCCGCCACAGGTCCGGCTCTGCCCCGCCGGAGTCCACGACATCGGTCGTCGTCACTATAGCCGCTCGATCCAAGAACCTTCACGTGGGGCAAGTACGAGCTTATATGTTAGTAATTCCGAGTCTCCTTGGATTGCTCCAAAATTAATCAATAAACAATGAACCACTTGAGCAAAAAGACATTGTGATGCACATGGAAGATCGAAGGAGCCAACACAATACTATACTTGCCTAAGCTGGTTGGTGTGGCGCAGCCTCCCATCGACGGCAATGGGAGCATCCAGCTCCTTGTTCTGGTACAGCAAGCCGGCGTCCTCCGGCACGGCCTCCTTCCTCTTCTGGAACGCCGCGACGACGACCTGCATCAGCCTCTTGAAGGGGCTCCCTCCGGGCTTGACCCTGACGTAGAGAGGGTAGCCGACCACGAACGACAGCACGGAGACGAACATGGCGATGGCGGGGATCCCGAACCCCCAACCCCACCCCACATTCTCCTGGATGTACACCACCACCGTCAGCGCCAGCAGCACGGCGAGCCCCATGCTGAAGAAGTAGAAGTTGAAGAAGCTCCACTTCTGCTCGCCGCCGGGGCGCTTCCCTCCCAGGCCGAACTGGTCAGCGCCGAACGCCACCACGCACGGCCGGATGCCGCCGGACCCGAGCGCGGTGAAGAGCAGCGACAGGTACAGCACGGCGAGCTGCCCACCGTTAGCGCGCCGGCACGGTGTGGCGCCAGCGGGCGTCGACGCAGTAGTAGTAGTAGTATTACTGCAGGGCGCGGGGCGGAGGGAAGTGGCGAGCGCCGACACGACGAGGCCCAGCATGCCGAGCTGGTACAGCAGGCCGCCGCCGGCGATGGTCCAGAAGCGGCCGGCGTAGGAGTCGGCAATGATCGCGCCGAAGACCGGGGTGAAGGCCGCCGTTCCCATGAAGTTGGTGAGGAGGTTGGAGGCCTGCACCAGCGGCAGGTGCAGCTGCTGCGTCAGGTACGTGATCATGTTGGCGTTAAAGCCGGCCGTGGCGAACCTGTCGCAGATTTCGTTCGCTGCGTCGACGACACACACATCAAACGCTTGTGAAATGCAGTTCAACTGAAAGAAATTAAGTTCCACGAAAGCACGAGTAATCACCTAGTATGAAAGGCATTGTCTTGAAGCCCCCCTGCTTCGTCTTCTTCGGTGATCCAACTTCGTCAGCCGGTGCTGCACTCGCCATGGTACAACTCGGTAGTCCTTACTGTCAAACTGGACTAGATACGGGTACTGAAGTAGCAGTGCGTGGTACATGTACAGCGGGCTTGACATAGAAGGTACAGTGGCCAGTGCTTGGATAATGGCAAGTGGCAATATATCGGCACTCAATGAACTAACGCCGAAACGTGGCTCGTGCTGGGAACAGCGAGGCATGCACCAGAGACAAACAGCCAAACGGTGCGCCGGAGAACGGAGCAAGCAGACGGTGTTCAGAAGTTCAGATCTGATGACAGATCGTAGTTGTTTAATAAAAGACTCGCAGTCATCAAGTCAGGTCGTCTTCGATCGAAGCACAGTCCACAGAAGGGACCCACATGTTGGTTAACAATGACAAGTAACTCCATTATGAGTCCTGATCGAACAAGTGATCATAGTTAATTTAATGACTAAGGTTCTTCGAGAGGAAATCCAATGATCAAGTGAGACTGTGAGAAGGTACTGACTACAGAACGAACTGTTGTCAGAGACGGCCCATATCTTGGCGAGGAAAAACTAACTCTACTAAATCAAGGAATGGGCTGGAAATTGTGATACAGGACACTATGCAGGCCCACTATATTCGAGGGGAACACAACTGATAAAGGCCTCGTACTTGGTGCACCAAGGAAGCAAACTACTTAAAAATGAACATACAAGACAATTAATTATAGACGGTTCAATAAAAACCACCTATAATAGGACTAATCACAGAACTATCTGTGATAAACCGATCATCACTTGTAGTGAATATGTTCGTCACTATATTCAAGGGGAACACAACTGATAAAGGCACGTACTTGGTGCACCAAGGAAGCAAACTACTTAAAAATGAACATACAAGACAATTAATTATAGACGGTTCAATAAAAACCACCTATAATAGGACTAATCACAGAACTATTTGTGATAAACCGATCATCACTTGTAGTGAATAGGTTCATCACAGATGCTTTTTCAATAAAACTGCTTGTGGATTGTTTCGGCCCATCAGCCCCACCAAATACTCCCCTTCCGCCCTCCTATAATCCCAAGTGCTAATCGAACCAACCGATAGATCTGTAAAATATACGTTTAGAAGTTTTACTCAAATATTTAAAAGACCTTGGTAATGGGTACACGTTTAAATATCTATTGAATTATTACAAAGCTTTATGTGATTTTTACTGCTTAAAAAGAGAACATGTGGATATTAAGATCATACTGGACCCAAGATTTTATATTTGATTTTAGAAGCTTTAGGAAAATAATAATTTAATTGAAATTATATTGAAGAAGATATATATGATATTCATATTTGAAATATATTTAAATTTTAAATTCAAACAATTTTAAAAATTATGAAAGTTGTATGGGTGAGGAGCCCCGCACCTTCTGGCTACGTATGGCGCTATTCTGTCTAGAAATATCAGGATAGTGCAGGTCAAGCTACAGGATAAAACATGGATTATCATTGTCACTTGGTTTACCTCCCCTATGTAACTTATGGATTTTGTCGATCTCTGGACACTCCTCCAGCATTCGGGCCTTGTCCCGTCCCTGTCAGACTTTATCAGTTCGCAATGGATCGCCTCAGGAAACTACTCGTCTAACTCTGCTGATGCGATTCAATTTTTAGGTACCCAACCGAGGTCCTAGCTGGCAAAAATTTGAAAGGCGCATGCAGAGTCAAAATGTAAGATGTTTTTTTGGCTGATCTTATATAGTTAGTTCCTGATGGCTAATGCCATCGTGTTGCAGGGTTGGCTGTACAACCTGACTTGTCACCTCTACCTCTACAACACGGAGACGGCTATCCACTTTTGTAAAGAGTGTCCTTTCACCACTGGTTCTTGGTTAACCACTGGCTAGGTGTGCGGACCAATCTCATTGGGTCAAGCTTCCCATCTATCGATGATTGGTGGTGGGACGGGGTGTTGCATGTGTCTCTTCATGACAATCGTCAAGCTAGAAGCAGCCACTTCATTTGCGTTATGTGAACCGTCCAACAAAAGAGAAACTGTCACATTTTCAATGAAACAAGGCTTACATATTGGGAGGTGGAAAAGATTGCCTTTGAAGAAATTAACCTCTGTAACATGAATAGTGCGTTTTGAGAGGAAAGTTACTGGGTGCTCACATCGTCAGGTGCCATCATTATCAGGTCCACTCACGCACTTTAAGACTCGTCCTTTCCAATGTATAGTTGGATGTATAAGGTCCTTCCCAATGCTCCACGGTGTACAGGTACTAAGAATGCCACATAGACGAAAAACTAACGTAGCAAAACAATTAAGGAGGAGAGAGAGCACTTTGGTGACCCCAGGAAGAAACGATACTAAGCGCGTGGACCTATGCAAAACGCCTATGTGGCATCTATGCATTGGGGAGTTTAGTTGCTAAATAATTAAATGAAGGAAGCTTAGCTACAAAAAGCTAAGCACCTATGCATTGGGGAGTTTAGTTGCTAAGCCCTTTCATACACTTAGCACCTCATCTAATCACATGTGCATTGGGAGAGGTCTAATGTATCCACGATTAAAACATTGTATTGCAAAATATTTATTACTCAAACTTGATCTACCGGTTCCCATCTCCCTTCAATATTTCATTCATTTTGTGAGCCAGATAGTTGATTAGGTGTACATTAAATCGGTCTATATACTGTTGTTTTACTTTTAGTAACTAATGTTACTGCACTTCCATATGAAATAAATATATGAGTCTTCCACCTAGATCCTTCTTCCACCTTGCATCTCATTTCCTTCTTCAGTTTCTCTCATATTAGCTTCCACCTCACACCTATTAGCATGGGGCATTTCACCTATTTGGTTTGACCATTCTAAAAGCACATGCATGTTTTGAAAAATCTGAAAAATTCATACATGTATATTATGGAATTAAGTATACACAGGTAAAATTTTGGTGAAAACATATATCCATTTGTGACCTGTGGAAAAAGATGTGTATCCTTTTCCACACACTATCATTCATGTTTGTCCAACTATTTTCTTTTTTTTTACACAGGTCACAAATGGCATATTTTTTCACCAAAATTTATCTGTGTATACTTCATTTCATAATATGCACGTATAAATTTTTCAGATTTTTTAAAGAATTTATTATGTGATTTTTGAATTTTAAAAAATACCACCTCACATCTCATTTCCTTTTCTCTCCTATTAGCATCCACCTCACACCTGTTAGCATGGGGGCATTTACGCCCATTTGGTTTGACCATTTTTAAAAGCACATGTGTGTTTTGAAAAATCTGAAAAATTAATACATGTATATTATGGAATGAAGTATATACATATTTTTTCTCCAAAATTTACCTGTATATACTTCATTCCATAATATACATGTATGAATTTTTCAAAACTTTACTATGTGATTTTTGAATTTTTTTTTAAATAGTGCGTGCATATGCCTTCATGTACACAAAATCCCAACTCGTTCATTTGGAGCTTGTTTTTGCACCACTTATATACTCTTTTCATATGAACCCTTGTCTTATCTCCTCTAACCTTAGTCTAATTACTCCCTTAATTAGTAGAAAATCGGTGTTGGTCATTTAGCACTACTAATGTAATGTGTTTTGACGTTTTATTGCTCCTGTGCCAGACATCTTGCTTTATTCCTCGTGGACTAATAATGTGTCATTTCTCCTGGACCAGCTGTAATAAGTGTCATGCGTACTGTTAGGTATATTTCCATTAAATACACTTGTTGGGGGGAAGGGTCCCTGCGCTACCCCGAACCGACAGGCTTCTCCTTGATGGCGTCAAGGTCCCCCTCGTTGTAGTGACATGTTGTGCCTAACGTCATCGAGCTCCGCTGGCATCGCAGACAACCTCAAAGAAACGCTCCGTCTTGGCGAACGTTGGGGCCATACTCAGTCCCGGAGCCAAGGACAACGCGTCGTCATAGCGGCAAACACTGGGATACTAGAATATTGGAATATTCCATAAAAATCCTTGTGAAAAGACCAAGATACCCCTGAGAGTGTGTTGTTGCCCGAAGGGCATAATTATAATCTCTCACATCCCTCTCTCAACCCCTATGAATAGGACGCAGGGGGGTAGAAAGGAGCGGATCTTTTTTCTCAGATATAAACTGCGAACCCTAATATAAATATGAGAGTTTTTATTTCGCCTCAACATGAGAGTTTCCATTAATCCTCGACACGAGTGATTTACATTCCGCTTCGCCTGTCGCGGACACCCGTGCTCCCCCTCGATGGACGATCCCCTTGCTCGCACTCTCCTGGTACTCCCGGAGGTTGACGTAACCGATCGGGGGTGCCTAAAGTACACTGCCTAGTCTTGAAGCTACGACAACACTCACTCTCCAATCACCCTTCTTCATCACTCATAACCATATTCATCTCACAACCAGCACCTTAAAGCTGGAAGGCACACAATCCAACTTCTATTAGAACGGCAAGGACTATAACGGCAAGCACCACCGTGCACCAAAAATCTGCTCTCGCTTTGAGAGGAGTAATCTACATATGGATCCTTTTGGATCTTCGGACTAGTTCCTTTTTCATAAACTGGTCCATCTTTATTGACACTTTGCTGCATCATAACTGTATTAAATCAAATCACAATCATTAGATCTTCATAATTGTACCTCAACATATCACATCTAATAGATCATCATAACTGGACTTAAATAGAACACAACCATTAAATCTTCATAACTATACCTAAACATATCTATCAGTCAGTACAAGCGATTCAAACTATAATTCTAAGTTATCTAATGTCATGTACAAACAATCTACTGCTATGTACAAATGTCAGTGTGTCCACCTCGATATACTTTCATACTTCTAGAGATAGTGAGCTAACTCCGCGTGCTAATCTAATATCGCATACAAAAATGATCAATTGGCTAGCGATCCAAACTTTAATTTCACGTACTGATATGACATACAAACAACATGTCAATGCACGTAGCATGTGATTCGCAATTAATTATTCGTATTGATCTAATATATGTAAAATCGGTACAACTGGTGGTAATTTCATATTCTTGCATATAGCATAATAATATATATCTATATAAATTAAAAATTAAAGGTGACTAAAAATGTTTCTTGTACAACCGTACTAGTTTTAATTAAAAGATAATGCTCCTGTCTTTTTTTTTGGAAAAGAACATATGGCACCAAAATTGAGAAGAATTGAAATAAACTAGTACCACTATTAATTCTTTTTTTGACACAATACTACTGCTAATTTGATATTTGACATCATAGATTAATCAGACGCTGAAATTGCTACAGTGTTTGACAATCACACACCACCATGCATTATCTCTACTGACTGAGACCACCATTTCCCCCAACTACTGTCTACAAGTGTATACACCTGTACCCGTCTTGACCCTCAAAATTCCGCTTCTAAGTGGGACTTTTTCGCTCCGGAAGTTTTTCCGTTAATTTTTCTCATCTTCCGGAGGGCATATCTCCTTCACCCGGACTTCGAATTGGGTGATTCTTGTTTCCCTGATTAGCTTGAGTCGAGGACTTGCTTTCCACCTTGCTCCCAACTTCTGCCGAGCAATTTCGTTCGGGAGCCATTTTCAAAATCTTCGATTTCGGGCCGGGATTTGCACTAGTCATTTTGTCGACTTTCTCAGAATTGGCTCAAAATTTCTGGGGATATAGAGTTTGCCCTCCTGCTCACATCCGTGAAAACCGTTCGATAATCGAAGCTGTTAAACTCCCTCCCCGACGCTGCCATTTTCCTGCCGCGGCAAGAAAAACGGCAGTTTTTGCTGCCACGGCAGCAGAGTATCAACATCTGCTTTGCTTCATCTCTGCCACGGCAAGGCTTGTGCTGAGTTTTGGCCGCCACGTCTTAGACTACTGTTGTTTTCTCTGAGTTATTGAGTGGGTTCTGAGAAAAAAAAGAAGAAAAAAAAGCAAAAAAAAATCTCAGATAACACTCATCCTTTGCAGTTTCAGTACCTTCTGGGGCATTGTTTACAGGACATCGATTAGCTTTTCATTGGTCTAGCTAGTTTTCAGCAACAGTGACTAGTACTTTGAACATTCTTTCAACTTGCATTTGCTGCATTCATAGTTGCTACTCCTTGCTACCATACGAAGCCAACCAAGCTCCACCCTCCTATATTGTACTGTGTTCGGTCACCTTGGTAATTGCTATAATCACCTCTTGATCATCTTTGACACCGCCAAAGGCCGACAACCACTGCAGCACGGTAAGAACTGGTAAGAGTTTGGTATTTGCTACTGAATTGTTGAGATTCTTGCCACCCATCCTCCCCCCCATATTCCAGTAGTACTAGGGATTTGTTTCCTTTTGCTAACCATGGCAGGTGGGGAAGAAGATGTCTTTAAGGGCCTCACGGATGATCTCCACAGGACCAATGAGCGAATGCAAATACAGGAGAACCGCCTCAAAGCTATTGAGGATGGACAGGCGACTGCTAACGCTAACATTGCTGCTATATTGGCTCGCCTTGATAATCTTGCAGGTTCTTCGATACCTGCCCCTCGTCTTCCAGCCAACAATGGAGTCCCACGTGCCCAACGAGTTCCTTCGTCTGCGACCAACAATGCCTCGGTGATACGACCAGCAGCATCTGTGGGATCCGGAGCCAACGCACGACACGGACCAGCGGACGAGAACGACTACAGTGCTGATTCTGAAGATGAGGATGACGTCAACCACAACAATGACCGGGATCACCGTCGGCAACGCTACAACCGATATGGTATGCGACGTGCTCCACGGAGAGACCGTGAACGAGATGACGCTTTCTCTAAGGTAAAATTCACTATACCTCCTTACGAAGGTAAATATGATCCAGATGCATATCTCACATGGGAGTTACTAGTCGATCAGAAATTCGCATGCCATGAATTTTCAGAGGACACACGTGTTAGGGCTGCTACTAGTGAGTTCTCTGATTTTGCTTCTGTTTGGTGGAAGGAACACTGTAGAATACACCCGCATCAGATCCCAACCACTTGGGAGGCATTAAAACAACTGATGAGACATAGATTCGTTCCATCATACTATGCTAGAGACTTATTGAATAAATTATAGCACTTAAATCAAGGAAATAGGTCTGTCAAAGAATATTATCAAGAATTGCAAATGGGCATGCTACGCTGTGGTTTAAATGAAAATGAGGAAGCTTCTATGGCTAGGTTTATGGGTGGATTGAATAGAGAGATTGCTGATATTCTTGCTTATAAGGACTATACATCTATCACTCGTTTATTCCACCTTGCTATACATGCTGAACATGAAGTGCAGGGCCGCTCGAGACAGTGTACTAACTTTTCTGCAGTTCGTGCCTCCACGTGGACGTGCTGCTCCACCCACTCGTACCGCTACAACACCACCTACGACCTCCAGCTCGGCTCATGCTCCATCCAATTCAGCATACCGTTCTCTGGCACCGACAAAAACTGCTTCGTCAACTCCTGCTAAGAGTTCTTCATCGGTAGCCTCCACTGGAAGAACAAGGGACATTCAGTGCCACCGTTGCAAGGGCTTCGGCCATATCATGAAGGACTGTCCTAACAAGCGCGTACTGCTCATTCGTGAAGATGGCGAGTACGACTCCGCGAGTGATCTTGATGAGGATACCTACGCTTTGCTTGCTGAACATGACCAAAGCGCCGTCAAGTCCGATCAAGACGAAGAGCATGTGACTGCTGCAGATGCCGACCGGTACATGAGCATTATAGCCCACCGTGTGCTTAGTGCTCAAATTGTTCGAGACAAGAAGAGTCAGCGCCACAACCTCTTCCACATTAAAGGTGTCGTTAAGGAGTGTTCCATTCACATAATCATTGATGGAGGGAGTTGCAATAACTTAGCCAGCGCCGACATGGTGGAGAAGCTCACTTTACCTACGCGGCACCACCCACATCCTTATTACATTCAGTGGTTCAATGATGGCGGCAAAGTAAAGGTAACACGCATGGTGAGAGTTCAGTTTTCTTTAAGATTATATCATGATATTGTTGATTGCGACATTGTGCCTATGCAACCTTGTTCCATGTTATTAGGACGACCATGACAGTATGATAAACATTGTATACATGATGGTCGAACTAATCAATATACTCTCTCGCATAATGAAAAGAAAATAGTTCTACATCCTATGTCCCCTGAGCAAATTTTACAGGATGATCTTGCTAGGGCTAGCAGAAATAAACATAGAGAGCATGCTAAATCTCAAAATCAGCAAGTAGTTCATGAGTTAGAACAATTTAATAAATTGAACAAAGCGACCCCTAGCTCATCTAAGGAAATCAAATTGAAAGGTGCTGTATTCCTAGCCACACGTGCTGAAATTTCAGAAATAGATGCTAGTTCTCATGCATGCTATGGACTGATTTGCACAGAAGTTTTGTTTTCATTTGAGGATATGCCTCCTTCTTTGCCTCCTGCTGTTGCTAACCTTGTGCAGGAATACATTGATGTGTTTCCAAAAGAAATACCGCCGGGGCTGCCACCTATGAGAGGCATTGAACACCAGATTGATTTGATTCCCGGCGCCTCGCTGCCCAACCGTGCACCATACCGTACAAACCCCGAGGAGACCAAGGAGATTCAGCGACAAGTGCAAGAACTTCTTGAAAAATATTATGTTCGCGAATCCCTTAGTCCTTGTGCTGTTCCTGTTATTCTTGTTCCTAAGAAAGGCGGTACTTGGCGCATGTGTGTAGACTGTAGAGCCATTAATAATATTACAATTCGCTATCGTCATCTTATTCCTCGACTAGATGACATGCTTGATGAACTTAGTGGCTCAGTCGTGTTCTCTAAAATAGACTTGCGAAGTGGCTACCATCAGATTCGTATGAAATTGGGTGATGAATGGAAAACAGCTTTCAAAACTAAATTCGGGTTATATGAGTGGTTAGTTATGCCCTTTGGATTGACTAATGCCCCTAGCACTTTCATGAGATTAATGAATGAAGTTTTGCGAGCTTTCATAGGACGGTTTGTGGTAGTATACTTTGATGATATACTCATTTTTAGCAAGTCATTAGAGGAGCACCTAGACCATTTACGTGTTGTTTTTAATGCTTTACGTGATGCACGATTATTTGGCAACATCGAGAAGTGCACTTTTTGCACGGATCGAGTCTCTTTTCTTGGCTATGTTGTGACCCCGCAGGACATTGAAGTTGATCAAGCCAAGGTCGAGGCGATACAGAGTTGGCCGACTCCTAAAACGGTCACACAGGCGCGGAGCTTTCTCGGACTTGCTGGTTTCTATCGGCGGTTCGTGAAGGATTTCAGCACCATTGCAGCGCCGCTCAATGAGCTTACCAAGAAGGATGTACCTTTTGTTTGGAGCGACGCACAAGAAGACGCCTTCGTGATATTAAAAGATAAGTTAACACATGCCCCCTTGCTGCAACTTCCTGATTTTAATAAGATGTTTGAGCTTGAGTGTGATGCTAGCAGCGGCATAGGGCTTGGTGGTGTTTTATTACAAGAAGGCAAACCTATAGCTTACTTTAGTGAAAACCTCAGTGGGCCTAGTCTGAATTATTCAACCTATGACAAAGAACTTTATGCTCTCGTTCGGACTTTAGAAACATGGCAACATTACTTGTGGCCCAAGGAGTTCATTATACATTCTGATCATGAATCTTTGAAGCATATCCGAAGTCAAGCTAAACTGAACCGTAGACATGCTAAGTGGGTTGAGTTCATTGAGTCTTTTCCTTATGTTATCAAACACAAAAAGGGTAAAGAAAATGTTACTGCAGATGCATTGTCACGTCGTTATACCATGCTTTCACAACTTGACTTCAAAATTTTTGGTTTGGAGACCATCAAAGATCAATATGTGCATGATGCTGACTTCAAAGATGTATGGCAGAATTGTAGAGAAGGCCGCACATGGAACAAGTTCGTCATTAATGATGGATTTGTGTTCCGTGCTAATAAGCTATGCATCCCAGCTAGCTCTGTTCGTCTTTTGTTGTTACAGGAGGCGCATGGAGGAGGGCTGATGGGTCATTTTGGCGTTAAGAAGACGGAGGACGTGCTGGCTGGCCATTTCTTTTGGCCAAAGATGAGACGGGATGTGGAGAGATTCGTTGCTCGCTGCACTACATGTCAAAAAGCTAAGTCACGACTTAACCCTCATGGTTTATATATGCCTTTACCTGTTCGTAGTGTGCCTTGGGAAGATATATCTATGGATTTTGTTTTGGGGCTGCCTAGGACCAAATATGGGAGGGATAGTATATTTGTTGTGGTGGATCGATTTAGTAAGATGGCACACTTTATTCCTTGTCACAAGTCTGATGATGCCACTATTGTTGCTGATTTGTTCTTTCGTGAAATTATACGTTTGCACGGTGTGCCTAATACTATTGTGTCCGATCGTGATACTAAATTTCTTAGCCATTTTTGGAGAATTTTATGGGCTAAATTGGGGACTAAGCTTTTATTTTCTACTACTTGTCATCTCCAAACTGATGGACAAACTGAGGTTGTGAATAGAACATTGTCTACTATGCTTCGGGCTGTTTTGAAATAAAATTTGCGTCTGTGGGAAGAATGTGATGGGATTCATAGCATAGAAAACAAAAATTTTCCTACGAGATGCAAACGAAAATCTAGATCCAATCTAGAAAACCAAGATCCAATCTAGAAGAAGTTTGCAACGAGAGACAGATCATATTTACATACCCTCGACGAACACGTCAACGCAACGGAGAATTTGACCGTTGTCGATGAAGCCCGCAGCCTCCCGCAGCTAGGTTATACCTCCCAGCCGCGAGAGGGATCTTCTCGTGCTCCAATCCGATCAAGCACCGCAACGAGCGGCACCTCCAAGATGTGCACACGTACGGCTCGATGACGTCTCCTCCTTCTTGATCCAGCAAGGTGAGGTGGAGAGGTAGATGAGATCTCCAGCAGCACGACGGTGTGGTGGTGGATGTGGTGGAGAAATTCCTGCAGGGCTTCGCCTAAGCAGCTGCGGGAGAGGAGTAGATGGGAGAGAGGGAGGGGCTGGCGGCTAGGGTTCAAGGGGGCTGCGCCCAGCCCTCCCCCCCTTTATATAGGCTCGGTACTGTTCACGTGAACAGTACGTGAACAGTAACTTGCCTCCCAAGTTCTCTTTTTTCCTTTATCTTATCTCTCCTATTTTTAAGGGATATCGATCTTATCCATCTAGGAAGGGGGGTTACTGTTCACGCGACACTATTCACGTGTGTACTGTTCATGCAGTACCCTTGGTCCATGTGGACCCCTCCGGGATAAGTGGGCCCTACTCTAGAACCCTCCGGAACCTTCTAGAACTTCTCCGGAACTCTGCCGGAAAAATCCCGAACCTTTCCGAAACCCTAAAAATACTTTCCCATATATGAAATTGTATCTCCGGACCATTCCGGAGCTCCTCGTGACGTCCTGGATCCCATCCGAGACTCCGAACAAAATTTCGGTCTCACCATATTAATATCTCATTCTCTACCCTAGCATCAACGAACCTTAAGTGTGTGACCCTACGGGTTCGGGAATATGCGGACATGATCGAGACACCTCTCCGATCAATAATCAATAGCGGGACCATGGATGTCCATATTGATTCCCACATATTCAACGAATATCATTTATCAGTTGAACCACGATGTCGAATGTTCCATTCCTTTGTCTCACGATATTTTACTTGCCCGAGATTTGATCGTCGGTATCACCATACCTAGTTCAATCTCGTTTCCTGGTAAGTACTCTTTACTCGTTCCGTAACACAACATCCTCTGTGACTAACTCCTTAGTCCCTTGCTTGCAAGCGATATCGAATGTGCATTACCGAGTGGGCCCAGAGAATATCTCTCCGTCACGTGGATGGACAAATCCCACTCTTGATACATGCAACCCAACAAGTACTTTCCGAGATACCTGAAAGACACCTTTATGATCACCCTGTTACGGCGTGATGGTTGATGCCCTCAAAGCATTCTTCTGGTACTAGGGAGTGGCATTATCTCATGGTCGAAGGACTAGAACATTTAACATATGATAGCTGAAGCAAATAAAACTTAGTGACACGATCAAATTGCTACGCTCAACTTGGGTCTATCCATCACATCATTCTCCTAATGATATGACCTTGTTATTAATTAACAACTCATGTTCATGGTTAGGAAACCTTAACCATCAATTAATCAACAAGCTAGTGTTAGAGGATCACTAGGGACACGGTGTTGTTTATATAACCACACAAGTAATAATGTTTCCAATTAATACAATTATAACATGGAGAATAAACTTTATCATGAACTTGAAATATGACAAATAACAACTTTATTTATTGCCTCTAGGGCATATTTCCAACAGTCTCCCACTTGCACTAGAGTCAATAATCTAGTTTACATTGGTAAAGGTCTAACACCCATGGACTCCTGGTGCTGATCATGTTTTGTTCGTGGAAGAGGTTTAGTCAACGGGTCCGCCACATTCAGATCCGTATGTACTTTGCAAATCTTTATGTCACCTTCTTTGACATACTCACGAATGGTGTGAAAGCGGCGCTTGATGTGCTTGGAATTCTTGTGATACCTTGGCTCTTTGGCGTTCGCTATGGCACCAGTGTTGTCACAGTAGATAGCCATAGGGTCTAACGCGCTAGGAACCACACCAAGTTCAATCATGAACTCTCTCATCCAGACACCTTCCTGTGCTGCTTCAGCAGCAGCCACATACTCCGCTTCAGTTGTAGATGCCACGATGACGCTCTGCTTCGAGCTTCTCCAGCTCATTGCTGCACCATTCAAAATGAATACATATCCTGATTGAGATTTAGAGTCATCTATGTCTGTGTTGAAGCTAGCATCGACGTAACCCTTTACGACAAGCTCTTCATCACCACCATAGACTAGAAACATGTCCTTAGTCCTCTTCAGGTACTTAAGGATATTCTTAACTGCTGTCCAGTGTTCCACTCCTGGATCACTCTGGTATCTGCTCGTCAAACTAAGAGCATGGGACACATCCGGTCTAGTACACAGCATGGCATACATGATAGAGCCTATGGCCGAGGCATAGGGGATATTACTCATCTTTTCTCTATCTTCTGCCATAGCCGGACACTGAGCCTTGCTCAATATCTTACCTTGCAACATGGGCAAGAACCCTTTCTTTGACTCATCCATTCTGAACTTCTTCAGAACCTTGTCAAGGTATGTGCTTTGATTAAGTGCTATCAGGCGTTTTGACCTATCTCTATAGATCTTAATGCCTAATATGTAAGCAGCTTCACCAAGGTCTTTCATTGAAAAATTCTTATTCAAATAACCTTTTACACTTTCAAGAAGTTCTATATCATTTCCAATCAATAATATGTCATCCACATATAATACCAGAAATGCTACAGAGCTCCCACTCACTTTCTTGTAAATACAAGCCTCCTTGTAATTTTGGACAAATCCAAAACATTTGATCACCTCGTCAAATCGAAGGTTCCAACTCCGGGATGCTTGCTTCAGTCCATAGATGGAACGCTGAAGTTTGCATACTTTACCAGCATCCTTAGGATCGACAAAACCTTCGGGTTGCACCATGTACAACTCTTCCTCAATGTTACCATTAAGGAACGCAGTTTTGACATCCATCTGCCAAATTTCATAATCGAAAAATGCAGCAATTGCTAGTAGAATCCGAACAGACTTTAGCATCGCTACCGGTGAGAAGGTCTCATCGTAGTCAACTCCTTGAATTTGTCGAAACCCTTTTGCGACAAGTCGAGCTTTATAGACGGTCACATTACCATCAGCGTCTGTTTTCTTCTTAAAGATCCATTTGTTCTCAACGGCCCTCCGACCATCAGGGAGGTCAACCAAAGTCCACACTTGGTTATCATACATGGATCCCATTTCGGATTTCATGGCGTCTAGCCATTTCTTGGAGTCTGGGCCCATCATCGCTTCCTCATAGTTCGCGGGTTCGTCGTTGTCCAACAACACGACATTCATGACAGGATTACTGTACCATTCAGGAGCGGTACGTGTCCTAGTCGACCTGCGAAGTTCAGTAGCAGCCTCGTTTGAAGTTTCATGATCATCATCATTAGCTTCCTCTCTAGGTGGTGAAGGCTGCACTGGAACATCTTCCATCGCTGCGCCACTCTCCAATTCGAGAGAAGGTTCATCAACCTCGTTCAGCTCTACTTTCCTCCCACTCACTTCTTTCGAGAGAAACTCCTTCTCAAGAAAGGATCCATTATTGGCAACAAAGACTTTGCCCTCGGATCTGTGATAGAAGGTATACCCAATTGTTTCTTTAGGGTATCCTATGAAGACACATTTTTTCGCTTTGGTTTCGAGCTTATCAGGCTGTAACTTCTTTACATAAGCATCGCATCCCCAAACTTTAAGAAACGATATCTTAGGCTTTTTACCATACCATAACTCATATGGAGTCGTTTCAACGGATTTTGATGGAGCCATATTTAAAGTGAATGCGGCTGTCTCTAATGCATAACCCCAAAACGATAGTGGCAGATCGGTAAGAGACATCATAGACCGCACCATATCCAATAGAGTGCGATTACGACGTTCGGACACACCATTGTGCTGTGGTGTTCCTGCTGGCGTGAGTTGTTGAACAATTCCACACTTCTTCAAATGCATACCAAACTCGTAACTCAAATATTCACCTCCACGATCAGATCGTAGAAACTTAATTTTCTTGTTACGATGATTTTCTACTTCACTCTGAAATTCTTTGAACTTTTCAAACGTTTCAGACTTGTGTTTCATTAAGTAAATATACCCATATCTACTTAAATCATCCGTGAAGGTTAGGAAATAACGATATCCACCGCGCGTAGAAGAACTCATTGGTCCACACACATCAGTATGTATGATTTCCAACAATTCACTTGCCCGCTCCATTGTTCCAGAAAACGGGGTTCTAGTCATCTTGCCCATAAGGCATGGTTCACATGTATCAAATGATTCAAAGTCAAGTGATTCCAGAAGTCCATTAGAATGAAGCTTCTTCATGCGATCTACACCAATATGACCTAAACGGCAGTGCCACAAGTATGTGGTATTATCACTATTTACTTTGCATCTTTTGGCATCAATATTATGAACATGTGTATCACTACAATCGAGATTTAATAAGAATAAACCATTCACAATGGGTGCATGACCATAAAAGATATTACTCATATAAATAGAACAACCATTATTCTCAGACTTAAATGAATAACCGTCTCGCAATAAACAAGATCCAGATATAATGTTCATGCTTAACGCAGGCACCAAATAACAATTATTGAGGTTTAAAACTAATCCCGAAGGTAGACGTAGAGGGAGCGTGCCGACGGCGATCACATCAACCTTGGAGCCATTTCCAACGCGCATCGTCACCTCATCCCTTGCTAGTCTTCGTTTATTCTGCAGCTCCTGTTTCGAGTTACAAATATTAGCAACCGAACCAGTATCAAATACCTAGGCACTACTACGAGTACTAGTAAGGTAAACATCAATAACATGTATATCAAATATACCTTTCTTCTTGATGTTGCCAGCCTTCAAATCTGCCAAGTACTTAGGGCAGTTACGCTTCCAGTGGCCACTCTCCTTGCAATGGAAGCACTCAGTGTCAGGTTTAGGGCCAGCCTTGGGTTTCTTCGCGGGAGTGGCAACTTTCTTACCACCCTTCTTGAAGTTTCCCTTCTTGCCCTTCTTCTTGAAACTAGTGGTCTTATTGACCATCAACACTTGATGTTCCTTCTTGATTTCCACCTCAGCAGCTTTCAGCATCGCGAATAGTTCGGGAAGCGTCTTCTGCATGTCTTGCATATTATAGTTCATCACAAAGCTCTTGTAGCTTGGTGGCAGTGAATGGAGAACCCTGTCAATCCCCAACTGATTGGGAATGACTATACCCAACTAACTTAGGCGATCGGCGTACCCAGACATTTTGAGTACGTGCTCACTGACGGAGTTGTTCTCCTCCATCTTACAGTTAAAGAACTTCTCAGAGGCTTCATAGCTCTCCACACGGGCATGAGTCTGAAATATCACTTTCAGTTCCTCAATCATCTCATATGCCCCGTGTTTCTCAAAACGTTTTTGGAGATCAGGTTCTAAACCGTACAGAATGGCGCACTGAACTATCGTGTAGTCATCTTTCCGAGATTGATAGACATTCCTGACATCCTCAGGAGCGTCATTAGCAGGGGCCTGACCCAGCGTTGCATCAAGGACATAAGCCTTCTGTGCAGCAGTGAGGATGATCCTCAGATTGCGGTACCAGTCCGCGAAGTTGCTTCCATTGGATTTCAGTTTCTCTTTCTCTAGGAACACATTAAAATTGAGCGACGGAGCTACGGGGCGAGCCATTGATCTACAACATATTTGCAAAGGCATTTAGATTATGTTTATGATAATTAGTTCAAATTAATCAAATTACTAATGAACTCCCACTAAACTCAACATCCCTCAAGTTGTTTAGTGATACATGATCCAAATCCACTATCCCAAGTCCGATCATCACGTGAGATGGGGTAATTTCAATGGTGAACATCAACATGTTGATCATATCATCCATATGACTCATGTTTAACCTTTCGGTTCGATGTGTTCCGAGGCCATGTCTGTACATGCTAGGCTCGTCAAGCTAACCAAAGTATTTCCGCATGTGTAACGCTGGCTTACACCCGTTGTATGTGAGCGTAGAGTTTATCACACCCGATCATCACGAGGTGCTTCAAAATGATGAACTTTCGCAACGGTGCATACTAAGGGAGAACACATTTTATCTTGATATTAGTGTGAGGGATAATCTTATAATGCTACCGCCGTACTAAGCAAAATAAGATGCATAAAAAGGATAAACATCACATGCAAGAATAATGTGACATGGTATAGCCTTTTCTTCTTTTGCGCCTTTGATCTCCATCTCCAACGCACCGGCACGATCTCCATCATCACCAGCATGACGCCTAACTCCTTGGGCGTCGCACATGACAGTCACCACCACGTGTTGCAACTACAACTGTTGCTACCACTAGCGATAAAGTAATGCAATTACATGGCGTTTGGAGTTGACACGCAGGTCATACAATAAATATTAAAGACAACCATGTGGCTCCTGCCGGTTGCCGTACTCATCGACATGCAAGCCGTGAAATATTACAAAACATGATCATCTCATACATCACATATATCACATCACATCTTGGCTATACCACATCACATGCCCCCTGCAAAAACAAGTTAGACGCCTCTACTTATTGTTTGCAAGTTTTACGTGGCTTCTAGGGGTTGTATACAAGAACCGTTCTTACCTACGCAAAGCCACAACGTGGATTCAATTATTGCTATAAACTTTTCCAAGCCTCCCGTTGCAAATTAGATTTCACTATAGCAAGAGAGACAGACACCCGCCAGCTGCTTATGCAATACAAGTTGCATGTCGAGCGCAGAACCGGTCTCATGTGCGAGGACATGTAAAGTTGGTCCGGGCCGCTTCATCTTGCTATCCCGCAAAATCCAAAGTGCACGAAAAGAGGTAGCAACAAGAGAATCAACACCCACAATCCAATTGTGTTCTACTCGTACAAAGCATCTACGCATAGATCTAGCTCTGATACCACTGATGGGATTCGTAGCATAGAAACAAAAATTTTCCTACGAGATGCAAACGAAAACCTAGATCCAATCTAGAAAACCAAGATCCAATCTAGAAGAAGCTTGCAACGAGAGACAGATCATATTTACATACCCTCGACGAACACGTCAACGCAGCGAAAAATTTGACCGTTGTCGATGAAGCCCGCAGCCTCCCGCAGCTAGGTTATACCTCCCAGCCGCGAGAGGGATCTTCTCGTGTTCCAATCCGATCAAGCACCGCAACGAGCGGCACCTCCGAGATGTGCACACGTACGGCTCGATGACGTCTCCTCCTTCTTGATCCAGCAAGGTGAGGTGGAGAGGTAGATGAGATCTCCAGCAGCACGACGGTGTGGTGGTGGATGTGGTAGAGAAATTCCTGCAGGGCTTCGCCTAAGCAGCTGCGGGAGAGGAGTAGATGGGAGAGAGGGAGGGGCTGGCGGCTAGGGTTCAAGGAGGGCTGCGCCCAGCCCTCCCCCCCTTTATATAGGCTCGGTACTGTTCACGTGAACAGTACATGAACAGTAACTTGCCTCCCGAGTTCCCCTTTTTCCTTTATCTTATCTCTCCTATTTTTAAGGGATATCGATCTTATCCATCTAGGAAGGGGGGTTACTGTTCACGCGACACTATTCACGTGTGTACTGTTCATGCAGTACCCTTGGTCCATGTGGACCCCTCCGGGATAAGTGGGCCCTACTCTAGAACCCTCCGGAACCTTCTAGAACTTCTCCGGAACTCTGCCGGAAAAATCCCGAACCTTTCCGAAACCCTAAAAATACTTTCCCATATATGAAATTGTATCTCCGGACCATTCCGGAGCTCCTCGTGACGTCCTGGATCCCATCCGAGACTCCGAACAAAATTTCGGTCTCACCATATTAATATCTCATTCTCTACCCTAGCATCAACGAACCTTAAGTGTGTGACCCTACGGGTTCGGGAATATGCGGACATGATCGAGACACCTCTCCGATCAATAATCAATAGCGGGACCATGGATGTCCATATTGATTCCCACATATTCAACGAATATCATTTATCAGTTGAACCACGATGTCGAATGTTCCATTCCTTTGTCTCACGATATTTTACTTGCCCGAGATTTGATCGTCGGTATCACCATACCTAGTTCAATCTCGTTTCCTGGTAAGTACTCTTTACTCGTTCCGTAACACAACATCCTCTGTGACTAACTCCTTAGTCCCTTGCTTGCAAGCGATATCGAATGTGCATTACCGAGTGGGCCCAGAGAATATCTCTCCGTCACGTGGATGGACAAATCCCACTCTTGATACATGCAACCCAACAAGTACTTTCCGAGATACCTGAAAGACACCTTTATGATCACCCTGTTACGGCGTGATGGTTGATGCCCTCAAAGCATTCTTCTGGTACTAGGGAGTGGCATTATCTCATGGTCGAAGGACTAGAACATTTAACATATGATAGCTGAAGCAAATAAAACTTAGTGACACGATCAAATTGCTACGCTCAACTTGGGTCTATCCATCACATCATTCTCCTAATGATATGACCTTGTTATTAATTAACAACTCATGTTCATGGTTAGGAAACCTTAACCATCAATTAATCAACAAGCTAGTGTTAGAGGATCACTAGGGACACGGTGTTGTTTATATAACCACACAAGTAATAATGTTTCCAATTAATACAATTATAGCATGGAGAATAAACTTTATCATGAACTTGAAATATGACAAATAACAACTTTATTTATTGCCTCTAGGGCATATTTCCAACAGAATGTTTACCTCATATTGAGTTTGCTTATAATCGTTCGCTGCATTCTACCACTAAGATGTGTCCTTTTGAGATTGTTTATGGCTTTATACCTCGTGGACCTATTGATTTATTGCCCCTTCCATCTTCGGAGAAGGTTAATTTTGATGCTAAGCAACGTGCTGATTTGATATTAAAACTGCATGAGACAACTAAAGAAAACATTGAGCGCATGAATGCTAAATATAAACTTGCTGGTAGTCAAGGTAGACAACATATTGTGTTTGAACCAGGTGATTTAGTTTGGCTTCATTTGAAAAGAGATTGTTTTCCTGATTTGCGCAAATCTAAGCTCATGCCTCGAGCTGATGGTCCTTTCAAAGTGCTTGACAAGATTAATGATAATGCCTATAAGCTTGATCTTCCTGCAGCCTTTGGGGTTAGTCTCACCTTTAATGTTGCAGATTTGAAGCCATATTTGGGTGAGGGTGACGAGTTGCCGTCGAGGACGACGTCATTTCAAGAAGGGGAGGATGATGAGGACATCCCTAACATCGATACAACCTTAGTAAAGGGTCCTATAACACGAGCTCGAGCACGCCAACTTAATTGTCAGGTAAATTCGTTTCTTGGAGCTCCGTCATTTTCTATGAACTCCATGATGCTGCCTAAAGGAGATGATGTTATGTTACTCAGGAACATGGGTTCAAGTGAGGAGAAGGATGGCGGCGCTACAAGGCTGGAGTCACCGTGAGGGACGACATATACTTAATATATGGTGCTGCGTCACCTCTTCTTGGGCCCAAGGGCCTTGTAAGTCATAGTGGGGCCCCATGCCAACCCCTTTAGGGTTTGGTACTGTTCACGTGCACTATTCACGCGCTGTGAACAGTACCCCTTTCCCTTTCTTCTCTCTTTAAGTAGTAGCTGCCACCCCTAGGGTTAATTGGGTTTCATTGAGTTGTTTAGCTACTGCTACATTATTGCATCTACAAGTCGTGTATGACTACCGCCTTATTTAGATCTCCAGTGGAATCCCACACTTTGTTCTTTTAGCTCTTGTGTCAATTTTATACTCGCAATTTCAGATTACAATCTTAGTTCTTGTTGGTTCTTCGGTTGCTTGCAGGAACTCGAACTTCGTTGTTCAGGTTGATCGCGCCCTACGGCAAGGTCAATAACCATCGGAGGTTGGTTTAGCGATTGCTAAGGCGTATCGTCGCGTACGGTATAGTCGGATCGTCAAGGTCAAACTCCACCAAATCGATAGTTACCCTCATCTCATCGAAAGATCGGGCCACCGTCTCATCAGTTTGACATTCAAACAAAAGTGCCATATTTCAACATACACTACAATCAACTTATAGCCGGTAGCAAATCAATATACCTAAAATACTAATAATCAACCACATCTAATGGGGAACACACACTACAATCAACATACCTACAATCAACATACACTACAATCAACCACACAAACTATGCATTAGCGCTTCATACCTAAAATACTAATAACCGGTAGCAAATGCAATGCAAAATCATAACACATCTAATGGGGAAATCATCGAACCTAGGGTTTCATACATGAATTTGATTCAGGCAAATATAAACTTTCCATCAGTCAAAAACTAGGGGATCGGAGGAGATTACCTTGCTTGCTCCTCCTTGTGCGAAATCACCACAAATGTAGGCTTCAATCCAATGGATCTAGGAAGGATTAAGGGAGAGGGAAGAGAGAGCTTCCTCTGTTCTGTTCGGGACGAACAGGGAAGAGGAGGTCGACTGCCTGGGGGCTGAGTGGGTGGGTGCGGCCCACCCGTGGCCCCCCGGCCACTTAACCCTTTGGGGGGCAAACGCCGGAGGTCGTGGCGTTCGCTTTAGCGAGCGAACACCAGATCCTCTGATGTTCGGCTGTGCCTGCGAACGCCAGTGTCCGTGACGTCCATAGCTTCGCCACGTCAGGAAGGCTGGGGGCTGAATGGGTGGGTGCGGCCCACCCACGGCCCCCGGCTGCTTAACCCTTTGGGGGGCTAACGCCGGAGGTCGTGACGTTCGCGTCGTCGAGCGAACGCCAGATTTCATGGCGTTCTGCTGTGCCTGCGAACGCCAGTGTCCGTGGCGTCCAGAGCTTCGCCACGTCAGCGCGACCAGAGGGACTGGCCGAGCGTGGATCGGTGGCGAACGCCATTGGCGGTCACATGCTACCGAGGATGGCGCTAGCTAAAAGTGTCAGATTTCAAAAAAGTTTTGAACTAGGGTCATTTCGTGCTAAAGTATGCAAAAAGGATCATGATTTTCATCCAAAGTGGCCTGCTCCGACCAGCGAGCAACCAACAAATAAGCACAAGGTCACCGGCTGAAGATAAAAGCGGGCGACACCGGCGACCAAAAGGGGAAACACAGGCAGAAAGAGAAACGAAAAAATAAACAGAGGGGACTCCCGATCTAAGAGCACCGACTAGAACTTCGTCCACCGCAAAACCAGTGCCACCATGGTATTGAGTTGAGGGGACCAAGAGGGAGATGGAGCAAGGAAAACTATCGAGAGAAGAAGGTGAGAAGGCAGCACCTGGGCAGCACCAGATCTGCCAAGGAAGAAGGCGAATTGTTCTGAAAAAATCCCCTTTGAATCCTCCCGAGAACACCTCTATCTTATTGCCATTTCCGTGGATCTGAGGAGGAGAGCAAGGAGGGACAGCTCAAGGTCTCGCTGCCGCTTTATTCGTCGCTGGCGGCGCCTCATCCGCACTAACAATATGCATATAGCAAGGTAGAGATCCAGGCCTCTTTCTCTCCTGCCTCTCCGGCCACTAGAGAGGAAGGAGAGGAGACTAGAGAGGAGGGATGGAGTGGTGAACGGGAGAGGAGAAGCAAAAGGGGAGCACCCACGACGAATAAAGGCGCAGAGCAATAAAAAAACTAGTTGATAACTAGATCGTATCGAGAACGACGTGTTTTCATCCTGCGTTGTTTTCTGAAAGCTGTTTTCATGACTATGTTTCCTGTCATGGTTTGAGAGACTGGACTGTCGCTAACGAAAGCTTGATTCAGATTGATAGAGCGATATTTTTCTTTTCTAAATCAAATTGAGTATGACTTACTAGCGACACAATTTGGGATTTCAGTGATCAGTTCATGACCCATTGAGACGTGCAGAACCAGCAATCATTCTCGTTACTGCATAAGAAGTGATGCTTCAGACCTTGAGATTACTGCGAACGGGCGACAATTGCTGATCCCATCTCCCGCAAATTGTTCTCTTGAGATGAAAGAGATAACCAGAATTCAGTACCAGCTGCACATTTTTTCTTTGAGGTGAAGCTCCAACATCTGAAACTAGTCAAACAACTGTTATAACTAGGTATGTCACTGGAAACTGTTGCGACTGTACTGGACGTTAGGGTGAAAATAAAGCGAATACGGACCGAAACTAGCTCTACCATATTTTTTTCACATTTTTATTCGAGCTGGAAACGAATACGGAAATCTTAGATACAAATACAGATGCAAATAGTGTCAGATATGAATGCGGAGCGAATATAGAGCGGACACAAATACAGTTTTGAATATTTGTCAGAACACAAAAATCCCTTAAAAATGTATAAAAATACAACATAAACAACAAACAAGTTCATTTTTTCTTACAGTTTGTAACTTCTTAATTATGAAGGATCTCAAAAAATTAAGAAATAAGCATCAACAACTTAAAAGAACATGTTCTGATTATCTGATATACACGAGAACAAGCTAGGAGCAATATATATAATCAGCTCCAAAACATGTTTTAATATAGTCAACAAACAGAAGTAAAAATACCTGGATTAAAAAGTTAAAGTTAAAACATCAACAACTTGGCCCAATAAGTCCATCAGCAACGTGGCCCAATAGGTACAACTTACCAAGATATACCACAAATACGGATAATCCGTATTAGTCATTTTAGATATTTGGTTCCGTATCCGTTTCCAATGGAAACTGCAGTTTCGTATTCATTTTCATATCTGATAGAAAAAATTTGTTTTCGTTTCCACTCCAAAACAATCCGACAAAAATCCATATCCGCGCGATCCGAATCCTTTTTCTTCAGATAAGTCTGTAAAAACTAGGCCTAGTAATGAGCAAATTGTGCCAGGCTGCACTGGTTCACTGGTTGGACTCGCAATTCAGTCAAAGTATGGGTACTTAGAGCATCCGCAACAGGTTCTCTACACCTCATTCCCTATATCTTCATATAGGGAACTTCTCCAAAAGATTCCCTCTCTATTTCTCTCTACACTCCAGCAACTTCTCCAAATCTCAATCCCTATATCCCACCATCCTATATTTTATTGATATTCTATAACTACCATATTATTTTCAACGGCCAATTTTTTGCAACGGATATATTCTGAACGACGCTTTATCCCAATGACTATTTTTTTGAATAGCTAATTCTCAACGGCTATATTCCCAACGGTTATATTTCCAACGGCTATATTTCGAGCTCTATATATGCACACCCATTTGCATATCCTGTCTTCCCATCCAACAATAGAGTCATTTCCTCTTCTTTCCTTCTCAACCAGCTGCACTTTTTACGCGGTCGTTTTCCACCATGAGTCGTCGTAGCTTTTTCATGGAAACTCTGTTAGATTCGTCGTCGTCCAATGAGGAGACCAACTTAATCTTTGAGACCATGCAAGTAGCCCATGAACATTATGAAAGTTCACAAGTTCGATGTCGTGGAGGGTCCGTGATTGGGTGTCAAGTTGTTCATCACAACAGACAAGTAGGACATTCAAAACTTTACGACGACTACTTTTCAGATGCTCCTACCTACGGCCCAAGATTCTTTCGGTGTAGGTTTGCCACCCATTCTTATAGTTTATGCCAATTTGTTGAACCTCCTTTGTACCAATAGATGTTCCTATCCGCGTAGGTTTAGAATGAGTCGTCCTCTATTTATTTGTATTTTGCACGCAGTAGAAGAGCATGATGAATATTTTATGCAAAGAAAAAATAATGATGGTGCTCTAGGGTTATCTTCTTTGTAGAAAATAATCGCTGCTTTTAGAATGCTTGCTTACAGAGTTGCAGCTGATGCTACAAACGATTATGTTTGTATTGGAGAAAGCACCGCTATTCAGAGTGTCAAAAGGTTTGTAAAACCTATTATTGAACTATTTGGAGATGAGTACTTGAGATCTCCAAATGAGAGTGATACGGCTAAATTACTCCAGTTTGGAGAAGAAAGAAGTTTTCTAGATATGCTTGGTAGCATAGACTGCATGTATTGGAAGTGGAAGAATTGCCCTGCAGCATGGCAAAGCATGTATGCTGGACACGTGCACGAGCCCACCATCATTCTTGAAGCTGTTGCTTCACAAAATCTATGGATTTGGCATGCATTTTTGGTTTACGGGGGTCACACAATGACATAAATGTACTTTACCGGTTTCCTCTCTTTGCAAAGTTAGCCGAAGGACAAGCTCCGGAGGTTAATTACAATGTCAATAGACACAAGTATACAATGGGATATTACCTTGCAGATAGGATTTATCCTTCATGGGCTACATTTGTGAAGACAATACCATGCCCCCAAGGTAATAAGAAACGATATTTCGCACAGGCTCAAGAAGCTGCAAGGAAGGATGTCGAACGAGCATTTGGAATTCTCCAAACTCGTTTCACCATTGTTAGAGGACCAGCTCGTTTCTGGAACCAAGAAACGCTCCGAGACATCATGACCACCTGTGTTATCATGCATAACATGATAATAGAAGGCGAAGGAGACGAAGACACACAAGACTGCAATTATGATGGAGCTGGAGATAACGTGATCATATCTCATGAGCATACCTCTGAACTGCTACAATTCATTCAATCTTATCGATCCATTAGAAATACACAGGCTCACTCTCGTTTGCAAGCCGATTTAGTCGAGCATCTCTGGCAACGTTTCGGAGGGGACTAGTTTTACGTAATTCAAATGTAATCTCTATTTGTTCATCATGTTTGCTATTATTCTAGTACTTTACTGTAATAGCAATGTAATCTCCACGTGTTCTTGAATATAGGCACTCAATCTAATAAAGCAATCATTATCTCATATGCATTGAACTAAGTTTTATCAAAGTAAAATATCATAAATCTTAACAAAAGGACACATCATAGTAGTTCCTAACAGAGTTCTAACAACATAATAGGTCTTATCAGAGTTCAAACAACATAGTAGTTCTTGTCAGAGCTCAAACAACATAGTAGTTCTCACCAAAAGTACAGAAGCTAGTAGTTCATAACATAGTACTCTGTAGTACATACTGAGACTCAACCTAACCTACTGCAGCATCTACCATAGTATTGTTTAAGGGAACCGGTCATCGCTGTAGTGCCAATGTTCATAATATTTTCTTCTTCCACCATGCTCCTCAAGTCTTAACTCCTGCCTCTTAAGTTGCACCTTTTCTTTCTCAGTTGCAATCCTCTCCTGCTCTAGTGCGTACGCTCATTCATAACGCTCATCCTTCTTCTTATCTCACACACCATCTGCTTATGACTTCCTAGACCAAATATTGTCCAATGCATCCATGTAAACCGATTGAGACCCATCGGAACAAGTAGAACCTTTACCACGCCTCAACCATTCCTTCGCCACCTTCTTTCCTGTTGGATGATAAACATTGCTGGTAGATGATAAACTCAGATAAAATCAGATCATGACAATCTGATATGCAGCAGGTATTGACAACACATCAGATTCTAATACCAATGGCATAATGCCTATATCATTCCTATTGATCTTATCAACCAGACAAGTAATATTTTCGAACATATGTACTATCTTCAGTAGCCTACAAGCATGAAATTGAACTAAAATCATCAAATCGAACTACCTCTAAGCACCAAATTCAAGTAGTTGTAAGCTTAATCGGGGAAGGCTCTCACATCATCAAAGGGCGAAGTTCTTTACATCAACATATGAAGTACTCTACAGTGTAAGCATGAACTAGGGATAGAGCACACTCACGTCAATGGGAGGGGGGAATCAGGGGCCGGGGGTAGAGGGGGTCGCCGCCGGTGCAGGTAGAAGCCCGAGGAGGAGATGCAAGCACGGCCAGTCGCTCCGCCCGTCGAGGATCCGTGCGTCGGAGCTAAATCTCCAATGCATCGCCCCTGCAAGGAGGACTTGGGCGTCGATCCGGTCGGAGAAGACCACCGCGCCCTCCGTGCGGACCACCGGGATGTCGCTTCTGTCCCACGCCTCGACCCCAGCCTCGATCCGGTGCAAGATGGATCTCGTGGACTCGATTCCTGTGGATGGCTGCGATGCGGGGGCGAACGGGAGCCGAAGAAAGGTGGAGATGGGGGCGATTCGTGGAGTCCTGCTGACCAGTGCCAAGGCGGCAACCGTGGCGAGATGGCCGGGGGGGAGGGGGATCTGCGCCGACCAGTGCCCAGGCGACGGATCTGGACGGAGGGCTCGCACCCGTGCTGGAGATGGGGGGTCTGTGCGACGGACGAGGAGATGGGGGGGCAGCCGTGGCAGAGATGGTTGCGCTGATGGGATCTGCGTGGAGGCAAAGACGGAGCGCGGATGCAGAACCAAATAGGGTGAGGATTGGGATACAGAACCTGCTGGGAGGTCGTTTTTGGTGGAATGAGCTATTATTTAGCTATAGAGAACTATTTGAGGAACCACCTATGGACGCTCTTACATTGCTTGTCAGGATCAATTGGCGTAGATCTTAACTTTAATGAGCTGATTCATGTGAAATTCGTGGGTTCGGACATGCTAGTTCAGGATCTCACATTCTCACCCGTTCCGAACTCATCTAACCACAGTAATGGTCACCGTTGGTTCGATGTCGTTGAACTAGGCAACTATCTTGTACTGCCGTGCGTCTCCGTTGCCATGAATGCAGAATGCGTAATTTGTGCTCTCCGGTGGAGTTGATGCGCGTGCACCGCTTTAGCTGCCGGTTTTCGTACCTCTTCCGGGCTTCGGTCGGCCTCGCGCAAAGCGTTCCAAGATGATATTGGAGGCGCTTTCGGCTGGTGTTAGTTCAACGAGAGAAGAAAGAGAATGGCCAGCGCAGCAGGAACAATGGATGTCCGGTCGATGTGTCAAACGATAGAGATGGCTAGAATCTCAGCCTGAGGATAACAAATTTGGCAAGAATTTCACAGGAAGTTGAAAAAAAGGTCAATTCATGTATATAAATCTATTTCTATCTATTATTCATTATTCACTAAAATTACATATCGGATTAACTAGAAAAAAAGATAGACATAATAGAAATTCTAGAAAAAGTAAAACATTTGGTTATTAGTCCGATAAACTCTCTTTTTATTAGTGCACCATAATCAATAGATCTTCAAGACTATACCTAAATAAATTGTACCCAATAGATCATCATAATTGTATCTAACCAAATCACACCCGTTAGATCTTCATAACTATATCTCAACAGATCACAATCAACCAATCATCATAATTTTATTTACACAGATTACAGCCGACAGATCTTCATAATTATACATAATCACAACCGATAAATTTTCATAACTAGACCTAAACATCATTCGGTAAATGATCTGGTGGATCTTTATTATTATTAGTGGATCACAACCAATATATCTTCATAAGTGTATTTAAACATTATCTACTAGCAATACATGTACAAACTATTGACTAGTTGGCACGCAGTTCAAACTTTAATTATGTGCACTGATCTAATACGTATACAATCAACACGACTAGATAATTTGGTTTCTTACAAATACCGTCATAATACTTACCCATATGAATTCAAAAAATAAAGATAAGTAAAAATATTTTCTTAGGTAATTACATGGGACACAAGCCGCTAATTTAGAGAGAATCATGTGCAAGCATGGCATAGACTAACTAGGAGGATCCATTCCAGCCGGAACCAGAGATCCCTACGTTCCAAACAGGATATAAACAAGGAGGAATCATCCGGCCTGGCATTGGCCCTGCCCGCTTGACCGGGCTCAAATCCATGCATAGGGATGGGATAGGTTTGGAAACGCGTAGCGTTTGATTGGTCTGGCAATTTTTCGTAAAAGATTTGTCTCATTTATTAATTAAAAAAAGAGTTTAAATATTATAAGCAAAGAAAAAGAAAAAACATCACGGCCCGAGTAAACCAGTTACAAGATGAGAAACCTAGTCTTCTAGAATAATGTTCCCTAAAAAGTTTCCTCCAGCAAGCGTCTATTTTACCGCTCGCTTCAAATTTTTGCAAAGATGATCCGCGGTCTCATGGTCACATTACAAAAGGCCCGCACGTTCTGCTCATTTCAAATCTTCCAAGAAACAAGCATGAGCACGGAGGCATAGCTTAGTTCTACGTTCTAGCCTAACTGTGCTTTACGTTGCAAAGTTGGGGGTTGGCTTGACATGCCAATAAACTTGACTCTGAACAACCGATTACCGTCTTTCTTAGCAAAACCTCCAGTCACCTCTACTCCAAAAAAGAAAAGCGAAAATGACGTAGAATAACCTTTGACGATGGCAGATTCTGGAACCCAAACCCTTTTACTAGATCGATACAATCTATACAATCTATCGACTGGCACTAAAAAAGAACCCAGCCTGCATAATACTGACCATGACCACCAGACCACTACTACGTAGGTTGATTTCCTAGGTAGCCCTCCATTTAATTATCTGCTATTTCAATCCGATAAAACCCAGATCGTACGCTCAGTTGGTCTGAGCCAACACTGTACAGTGACGGGTGGGGTGGTCGGCCTCTCTCGATTAGTGGCTGCCTCGGGCACCGCAGCCTGTGATGCTTGTCTCTCCTGCAGGCACGGCGTGTCTATATATATACATGGCTCCATCCTGGCATCACATGTAGGGGCATGTGAAGGCCAGTCGCATCTGGCCTGCCCTGCCCTGCCCGCTAGAACTGAGCAGTGAGCACCACCGCACCGGGTCCATTGTAGCAAGGACACCGCCCCTTAATTGGTTGGGATTTTAGCTGCCTGCCATGGCGACCACATCGGTGGACAGGAACGGAGATGGAGGAGATCGGGAGAAGAGGAAGCAGGGAGGCTTCAGGACCATGCCATTCATACTAGGTGAGCACCCAGCAGTTTTCTTGCATGACCATTTGCCATCGTTAGATTTATGAGTCATTTGAGGAAACAAAGCGAACATTCTAGAGTTCCTCGGACCAAGATGGTTGTAGTCTTTGTTATCTTGTATAGTTTTCGATTTGGGCGGTAATTGAGTTCATGTCAGCCCAAGCTACCTGTGCACATCAAGGGAAGGTACGAGCTAGACTTTGCCCGTGGCTTGCATTTTATATGATTTGTTTGCACCGAGACGTACGCCTCGCTGTCCTCGGAATTCTGGATCAATGGCCTTGCAGTTGCCAGTAACTCTGTTCAGTTCGTTTGGGGGCTAAAGAAGAAAAAAAACACTTATCAGTTTGTTTCTTTTTAGTTGTTTTCTTCCTTTTCACTTCTGTTAGCAATTAAAGGGAGCATTTTGCAGCATTTTTTCCCTCATCCTATCCTTTTTGCGGAAAAAAAAAGGTTTAGTGATGATGGTAAATTTGATCACAAATGGCTTGATAAACCAGAAGACTAAACTTGACGAAGCAACGAATTATGCACCTGTTACATATCACTCGATCGAAAGAGAAAACGAACAGATTGACTACTTCTCATGACTTGAGGTGTTGCTCGCAGTTAATGAGGTATGCGACAGATTCGCGACGGCCGGATTCGGCGCGAACCTGATCACGTACCTGACGCAGCAGCTGCACCTGCCGCTGGTGGAGGCCTCCAACACGCTCACCAACTTCGCCGGCACGTCCAGCCTCACGCCCATCCTCGGCGCGCTCGCCGCCGACTCCTTCGCCGGCCGCTTCTGGACCATCATCGTTGGCTCCCTCTTCTACCAGCTCGGCATGGCCGGCCTCGTCGTGTCAGCGCTGATCCCTTTGCTCCGCCCCGCGCCCTGCTCCCCTCCCGCCACCCCGTGCGATCGCGCCAACGGGCTGCAGCTCGCCGTGCTGTATGCCTCCCTGATGTGCACGTCCCTCGGCTCCGGCGGGATCCGGCCGTGCGTGGTGACATTCGGCGCCGACCAGTTCGAGCAGCAAGGTGATGGGGGCGGCGCGGAGGCGGTGGCGGGGCGGAAGCGCAAGTACTTCAACCTCTACTTCTTCACGATGGGGTTTGCGGTGCTTCTGGCGCTGACGGTGGTGGTGTACATCCAGGAGAACGTGGGGTGGGGGTGGGGGTTCGGAATCCCCGCCATGGCCATGTTCGTCTCCATCGTGGTGTTCTTGCTCGGGTACCCGCTCTACGTCCGGCTCAAGCCCGGGGGCAGCCCGTTCACGCGGCTGGCGCAGGTCACCGCCGCGGCCTTCAAGAAGCGACACGCCCCGCTGCCGGGGGACCCCAGCATGCTGTACCAGGACAAGGAGCTCGACGCGCTCATTTCCACCAACGGCAGGCTCCTGCACACCAACCAGCTCACGTAAGTGTTCTGCTGCCCGTGTCATTTCCTTCTCGCCGTAAGGCCGTGGCATAGCGTGCACGTGACGTGCCTCGGCATCGGCGTGCACGTCGGGTGCTAGGCGTGTCGGCTACTTTTGGTGGTGGTTAGTGTGTTACATTATCTGTGCACAAAGGAGGAAATCAAATTAAAGCAGGGGTGCGCGTCGCTTTAAACAGTGCCACCCTTCTTACCAATTCTTTGCCTAGATTCCTCCGTGCTCACTGCTCGCTACGTTTTCTGGAAGCACGCGTCACACTCACACTGTAACACACTTCCACTAGCGTTGAGAGATGGGATGATTTATTGCTATTTTTTACGGTTTGTGCAAAAAGTTAATCTGGCAGCTGTGCCGTGTGAACTGATTCAGGTTCTTCGACCGGGCCGCGCTGCTGACGCCGGGGGACACCGACGGCTCCGGCAAGCTGGACCTGTGGCGGCTGTCGACGGTGCACCGCGTGGAGGAGCTCAAGTCCATCGTCCGCATGCTGCCCATCTGGTCGGCCGGCATCCTGCTCGTCACCGCCGCCTCGCACAACCACAGCTTCACCATCCAGCAGGCGCGCACCATGGACCGCCACGTCACCCAGCACTTCGAGATCCCTCCGGCGACCATGTCCATCTTCATGACCACCGCGATGCTCATCACCTCGGCCTCTACGACCGGGCCTTCGTGCCCCTGGCTCGCCGCGTCACGGGCCTGCCGTCCGGGATCACCTACTTCCAGCGCATGGCCGTTGGACTGGCCATCTCCATCCTCGGCGTCGCCACCGCCGCACTCGTCGAGGTCAAGCGCCGCGGCGCCGCGGCCGATCACGGGCTCCTGGACAACCCGGCCATCGTCATGCCGATGAGCGTGTTCTGGCTCGTGCCGCAGTACGCCATCCACGGCGTGGCGGAGGGTTTCTCGTCGGTGGGGCACATGGAGTTCCTGTACGACCAGGCGCCGGAGAGCATGCGCAGCACCGCCACCGCGCTCTTCTGGCTCGCCAGCTCCCTCGGCAACTACATGGGCACGGTTCTCGTCACGGCAGTGCAGAGCGCCACGCGGGGCAGCGGCGAGTGGCTCCAGGACAACATCAACCGGGGCAGGCTGGACGCCTACTACTGGCTCGTCACCTGCCTCATGGTGCTCAACCTTGGCTACTACCTCCTCTGCTTCCATTTCTACACCATGAAGCCATTGGAGCTGGCGGAAGACGGTCACCACGACAAGGAGTACGAGCTGTCCTCCGTCCGCGAAAATGGCCGCGGTCCCGGTGCAGGTGCCGGTGGGTTGGTATAAGATCGATTTTACGGAGGGCAATTAATTACAGCGAATGTGGTTAGTACACATGCGTCCACAATTGTTGCAACTTCTGAAGGGGATTAGCTTCTTGGAGCTAGCTAGTATTGTAAGTGTCCCGTGACAAGATCCAGGTCCGAAGGTCACGATTATGATCTTGTCGTTAAAAACGAATATCATGCAGCAAAAAGTAACCATGATAAATAGAGTATATAGTTTGGCCATGCCTGGATCATCTTTGTTCGCTTTAGTAATTTGGAGTTAGTGATCATATGGCAACCGGCCAATGAGTCCGTGTTGTTTTACAAGATATATTTGTTTTCAGAGAGTATTAGGTGACAGGTCACTCTTTACATAGATCTGAATTTGCATAGACGAGGACCCGTTGCTGCAATTGCTGGTCACGTTGCACGTTTGCACGTAATGGCGTGCGTCAGGTTGAACATTGACAAGTATATTTGTAATGAGGTTCATTTATGACCGGTCTCATTTATGATATCTCATTAACGTAATTTTCGCCGACTTAAATCCTAAACATTGTTTGTATCTTCCTCTAAATAGATGTCGTTTCAATTTTGACGTGGTATCCAAAACACACTTTTATCCATCACTTTTATAAGTTACATACTAATAGAGTAATTGTTGATTAAAATCTTATCTTAACCAATCAAAATACGCCTTGTATATCCAGACGAAGGGAGTAATATATAAAAAGAAATATTCGATTGGTCATGTGCAAACAATATCATTAGATTTATCATAAGAAAATATTTCTGTAATATAACAATGCTATAAATTTTACGAGCATATTCATATCAAAAGTAACGGTGAAAATTATATGGTGAAGATCATGTTTATACTTAAAATATCACCTATTTACGAAGTAAGGGAGTATATTTCTTTATTAGTATGTTGGCAATATTTATAAATTATATTCATCGTAAACACTCGTAATGAAAATTCTGTCAATACCGGTTTCACTAACAAATATAAGTACTCTCTATGTTCTTCTTTACATGATGTTTGACATTTCAAAGTCTTCTAGATGCTTCTTTAACAATTATTTTTTATAAATTTACATTAAGATGTACTAACACAATTATAATATTATAATAATATGTCTAATAGAAAATCTAATGATATTATATATATAGCCAATATCAATAGTTTTATATCTAGAAAGTTTGATGGCACGAATTCTAGTATATGAAATAAAAAAGGACTGATGTCAAGTACAATTTTGCGTACTACTAGTAAACCAAACTCCAAAAGTTTTATTGCACAACGTCGAGACTTACTCCCTCCAGTTTACAAACAATGGACGTTTGGAGAAGGATACAAATACCAAGGCAAGATTAATTAGAGGGTTTTTTTCCTACCTTATCCCTGTTAAATACAAAAAGTGGAAGTCATAACAATAGTTACAAATGTTGTCTAGCTCAAAGGGTGAGTGCATTTTTATCAACTGCCGAGGTCTTGGGATCAAATCCCAATTCTTGCATTTGAATATTTTCTTTACTACTCTTGGTTACTTCAGTATTTTAGCATGCTCATCATTAATTAGCAAAGAAGTAATTGTGAACTGTATATGCGTGCTCATTATTAATCAAGGGCAAAACTATCAAGCAAAATCCTAGATTACCGCAACGTCAAAAAATTTCATACTTTCAGTAGAAGCCTTCAACGTCCATTGTTTGCGAACTAGAGAGAGTATATGTTAAAGCTCTACTTTTGGTGTCTTTACTTTAAAAAAACATAATTTACAAACTACCGCGCGATCAAATTAGATTGACCTTTCCTTTTTGGCATCACGAGCTTTCCCTGGTCCTCCCATCCTTTTTCCTTCCAATATGCCTTCTCCCTCCTCTAGTGGGGAAAAAAATCCCCATCTTTCTCCACTCCATCCCACTGCTATGAGATCCACCCCATCCTTCCCCCTCCGTTTCATCGCCACTGCCTTGCCTCTAGAGACTTTGCACTCAGGCGACCCTCCTCCTCGCATGTGCTCCACAGTGAGTTGCAAGGTGGAAAGAGATGAGCGTCTGACTCACCAAATGCAAGAGAGGACCAAGAGGGGAATGAGGAAAATGTGCTAACGTGGACGTCTTGTCCTGCCGCCGTCACCATGGAAGGTGAGGGAAGTCTCATGCCTATTATTTAATTTCTTGAGTTCTTATTATTTGGTGAGTGCTCAAATTCTTTGAATTAAAAGTTAGTTTCTAGATTCCTACAATCTCAAATCCATCCATTGAAAGGCGGTGTTTTTATATTTCTGAAAGTTGCGGTTCGACTATTTGAAAGTTTCTTTTAAATAATAGAAGAGAGAACTCACTCGGCCTATGCATCATACGATGTACAAAGCCACAGCTATTGGAAGTTGATTCTCATATTTTTGATACTTCCATTCATTTTGGTGAAAGTTCGTGCTGACATTGATGAAAATTCATCTTCAATTTTTTGAAAGCTTATCCTAGTTTCTTTTTTCAAGTCCAGAATTACCAAAAGTTGGCATAAAAGAATTAAATTACTCTTGAAAATTAACCAGTTTCCCACCTACTCAACATCAACGTCAGAGAAAAGGAGGGACAATGGAGTTGTTTTCCTCCAGCACCGATCTCCGACGACCAATCCTGGCACATTCTCCGCTGATAATGTAATTTATAGTGGGCTTACCCAGAGAAATGTTGATCAGTCCGGCCTATCAATATCAGGCTACAGCCGGTCAGAACCAGGCCGGGTCATGGATCATGACCCACTTTGCTTGATTCGTACACCATGTACCTGCCTTTATCAGATGGGTTCCCCTGAATATAACGGGCCTGCACAGTGTCCCGCGTCACAATTTCCAGCCCATTCCTTGACAACAGTTTGCTCTGTAGTTCGTACCCTCGAGAGTCTCACTTGATCATTGTATTTCCTCTCGAAGAATCTTAATCATTGAATTATTGATGATTACTTGTGCGATACAGACTCACAATGGATTACTTATCATTGTTAATCAACTCGCTGGTCCCTTCCGTGGACTGGACTTCGATCGAAGACAAACTGACTTGCTGAATGCGAGTCTTACTACTAGTATCCAACGAGGGAGAAAGCTTTGTGGAGGTACGTTTGGTTTATAGCATAGTATGTCTTATCTATTTTTGCCAACCATTAGTTAGCTAAAATTTTGCTAAAATTGCTAGCCAAAAAATTGGTTAGAGATTTCTTGACTCTTGGTTAGCTAAAATTTTAACAAGAATTATACAAAGAATGTGAGAGAGATGGACAAGTTTTTATAGCTAGTCAAAATTTAGCGACCAACCAAGTAAGAGCCAAAAAATCATAAGCTGTCAATTTTGGTAGACTAAATTTAGACACAAACTATATACCTTTACAAATACGAAATAAGCTCTATGCTTATGCAAAGTTTGACAACTTCTATATACCCTTGCAAGTATCGACGAACCCCTTTTAGCCCTTGCGCGCTGTCAGCCTAACCTGTTAAGTGGCTGTGCAAAGACAATTTTGCCCATAGTTATGTTGCAAATGTTGCCAACCTTATAATGCCCTTCTCTTCCTTCTCCTCTCTCACTCACTTGCAAGCGGGGCCACATTGTCAGCTTTGTCTTCAAGCTCAGGACAGCAGCCTCCAACCATAAAACCTTTGGTAAAGACCACGGCATGTGTTTCGTACATGCCAAGACCAAAACCAAAGCAAGAGGAGAAAGCAGGAAGCAAGATCTGGTAGGAAAAGAAATAACAAGCATGAACCAACGGTCGTACGTCAGACTTGAAGGCGGTGCCCACGGCGCCGACAACGGATGAGCTCGCTGGAGTTTGAATCGACCGAACAAACCTATGAATAGGGCAGCAAAGCACTGGACCTTCTCACCCAATACACACACATTCAAACACATTGAGCACACCACGTACAAGAGGGAAAAGTCTGCCTAATCTTTGCAAATTAGAGAGGAATAGATGAGAGATCTGGGAGGAGGTCGCTGTAGGGGCTCACATCCGACCGGAGGTGATGGCGGAAGACTACCTGCGACGACGCAAGGCAGCAGCCGTAGCCATAGCAGGCGGCGGCACTAGAGCGTGCGAGGATAGAGGGAGGTAGGGTCGTAGGGAGAGGAGGCACTGCACACAGCGTAGGTTGAAGATGGGCCAAGCATCAGCAACACATGGGGAGGCCTGGGACGAGGAGGACGGAGCCCACGGTGTGAGCATAGTGGTGACGTCCACGGAATGGTCGCGGTCGGGAGACTCGGAGCCCGAGACGCCGAGGCGGAGGGTGAGGTGAGGAGACGACGGGATGAAGGGATAAGGAAGGAAATTGAAAAAATAACCCTGACATCATGGGGGCACACTTGGCATTATGAAAGATTTGTAACAACAAAACTTAACGGACCTAACGGTAAGGGCAAAAACAGATTTTTCATAAACTTGCAAGGGCATACAAGAGTTGTCAGACTTGTAAGGACATTGAGCCCATTTCAAACATTTGTAAGGTCGTATAAAGTTTTCTCCCATTAAACAACTATGATCTGGTGCATGCTTTGCTGTTCCCAGTGCGATCCACGTTGGGTTAGTTCACTGGCTTCCGATGCTTGCAGCGTTGCAGTCAAGATATATTGCCATTTGCCATCTGCCATTTGCCAAGACAGCACTTTTTATTTTTAAGGAAACCAAGACAGCACTGTCACTGTACTTCTTATGTTAGCGCTCTGTACACGTTTCAGTGCTACTTCAGTGCTCGTATCTAATCTAGTACGGCAGTAAGGACTACAGTAACCCACCATGGCCGATGCAGCACCGGCTGATGAAGATGGATCGCCGAAGAAGACGAAGCAGGGCGGCGTCAAGATAATGCCCTTCATACTAGGTGATTGCTCCTGCTTTCCAGTAGAATCACATTCCGCATGCAGAGTATGATTTACAGTCTGTTTGCGAACGTGCGACAGGTTCACCACAGTTCTACATGGATTTGACCGTTATAAATACAAAGACTATATGCGACAATTGCAACACTCGTCGCCAAGGTTTTGTCAGAAAAGACTGATTTTCATGTACTGTGTGGGCATAGTAGCATGTGTAACGGTCGACGCTATGATTTATATCGGAGCAACTTCAGTACCGCACTAAGCGATGGATTGATGTGAACAAATTAAGTGACTAAAGTATCTCAATTTTAAGCGTTCTCAACAGGACATTAGGTACAACTATAAACAAGTGTACAAGAATAGATATCACTGTCCTTGCATCCTAGAGCATCTGGATTACGAGAAATGGCAAAATTTTCAAAAAGATGCCATCTTTGAGATATGGAAAATCCAAGATGTTGAGATCAAAAATGTTAGCTTCCTATAAAAATGGCTTTTCAAACTACTTAATTAGGATGGAGCGTAACAGACTCTAGTAAAACACAAATGTTTAAACAATATGACTTTATTCCACGTCGTAGGAAAATCAGGAGATTCTCATTTTTGGCTGGTCTTATAAAATTCAAACATAATCTATTCCGGTCTGGATTCCTTTGGCTTCATGATGGATCTCAAATTCGTTTTTGAAAAGGTGTGTGGCTTGGTAATTCTCCTCTATCTACTCAATACCCCCCGCTGTTTAACACTATTCGGAAGTGACACAATACTGTTGCTGATGTGCTGAGTACAAATCCGATTAATATCTCCTTTCAACAGCATCCGGGAACAAATTTGCTTAATCTCTACGACATGGTAATCCATTTAGCTCAAACACATCTTACATAGGACAGACAAGTTCAAATGAAACTTATACTAAAATGGTGAATTTTCTATGAAGTGGTTATATTTGACTCTTGTGAACTTGAATATTCTGTATACGAACCGAAACATCTAGAAACTTAAAATACCTCTAAAAATCAAAATTTCTAATGATATATTTGCTGGGGGTAATTCAAACTAAAGACAGCCTCGAACAGAGGAATTGAATAGAAAGCACTATATGTTATTTTTGTCAAAACGAGGAGATAATTCAGCATTTATTCTTTCAGTGCCCCGTTGCATGTTTCACATAGCAAGCCATACAAGCGGCTACAGGATTGTTTCCACCAACAAGTATTACCAATTTGTTCAGCAATTGAAGGTTTGGGCTGGGACACAAGCTTCAATATATTATTTTAGTCGGGCAGCTATGTTGTTCTAGCCTATATGGCTATGTTGAATATATTTGACAAGAAAATATGACAATCATTTGCATGTTATCTATTTGTGCTCGCATTGGCTTCACTCTTGACCATTACTACAGCGTCCAGAGGTGCGGGACTTCATCCTACAAGCATGCTGCTCCTTGGAGGTCATGACAAGAGAGATAATTAATCAGCGGTCACGGTTGATGTTTTAACTCCATAATATGTGTGGATGGATGCTTTTCCAGTAGATTTATATTTCTATTCTCGTTCTTGGTATTCGACCGGGGCGAGTTAGTGGAGTTTCCACAAATTTTTTATAATAATTAAATAGTTGTGTGCATGTAATAGTACTACATCGTCTTATTGTTGCAAGGGCAATGAGTAATAAAATATTTCTTATTGAAAGTGAAATTGCAATGTTATTGTCGCGGGGATTTCGCGGCAATATACATTTCTAGTGGGATTTTAGGGGAACGCGTAAGGAAGATTCAAGCGGGTGCGCGCAAGAGGTTTTTACCCAGGTTCAGGCCCCCCAATGGAGGAGGTAATACCCTACTCCTGCTGTTTGTATTGCTAGCCTTGCGTGAGAAAGATTACAGGAGGTTGAAGATGAAGTCTAGCCTTTTGTCTATGGAAGAAGAAGCTAGCCCCCAGAGCCCCCTCTGCATGGGGTGCTCTGCCTTATATAGGCTTGTACATCAGCCGATTCGGACAGTCGGCTGAGCTACAGTAACCGCATGAATTAATTGGGGCATTTATACTGTGTAACCGTCCGAGTAACACCAGTCTTCAAGTTGATGAAACGCTTGCCTTGATGAAGTGATAACGTCTGACTTGATGACACCCGGACGTTGCACACCCCTACGGGCCTTACTTGGGCCTTCATCCGAGTGGGTCTCCATGGAGTTCTCCGAGCTTGTTGGGCCGACTCGTTGTGCTGGGCCTACCCGGATGGGCTCCCCTCGTCAGTAGCCCCCGAGTGCTTCGAGGTCTCGACACGGATGCCGACTGACGAGCAAGTTGCGCATGCCCAAGTCGCTGGTGGAGAGACCTTGATGGACTCCCATGATACCTGAAAAAAGGTTAGATTTGTGCTAAGTACTAGAATTCGGTGATACCCGCACTTTCCGGCTGGGGAAGTCGGCTTGTGGCCTTCCGGGAGGCGTATCATGAATTTCGAGTGAATTCGAAATAGCGCTTGGCATGTCCGAGTGGACTGTCGCCATCTCGTGCCCGCAGGGGGACGCCTTCGATCTTCAGCTTTGAAACCGAGTCCTCGAACACCGGCATTGAATCCCGAATCAGTGAGTCGTTCTGCGCCGTTGTGGCATCCGGCTCTGATTCAGGGACCATTTTGCACCGCTGTGGATGCTGGGTTCGTCCTTAGCTTAGGTGTTGCCGAGTGACCTGCAAACCCTGTTGGGTCGGTCATCGGCACCCTTTCACAGAGCCAGTCTGCTTCCGAGTCTGGCGGCTTGTGCGCCTCGGAATTGTTTGATGGAGTCGGTACAATCCGTGACGTGTCCTAGTAACCCAAGCCGACTTCAATCCGACTTGGCTTCCGAGTGATCCGACTCGATCGAATCGAACCCAGTCGAAGCCGGCTTGTGTCACACGGTATCATCTTTGATTGTACCCGACGTCGCCTCAGCATTTAATGCACGCAGTCGGTTGGACAGAGCGCCTGCAACGCTGCAGCGCAATGATTTCGCCTCGAGTCCCGCACGAAGCGTGCCCGAGACATCCGCTGCCGCCGCTCTGATTTCGCGTGACGTCCGAGGCGACGGTTCATCATGACTGCGCCCGAATCACGCGGGCGGTGTGCACGGGTTGGATGCTGACGTAATGTCCGCCGGTCACGTTGCCTGGAAGGCCGCGCCGTGGCGAAAAAGGCGCCCGAATCCCGCGGGTTCACGCGCGCGGGGACAGCAGTTGCCGCGGCGGTTTGCCGCCACGTCGGACGCACGATCGCCGCCGGTTTGCCTTCCCCCGGCTATAAAACAGAGCGCAGGGCGGCCGCGTTTCGCATCTGCTTTCGCTTTCCTCGCGCTCAAAACCTTTTGCCTCCGGAGCTCCACCACCGCACACTTCTTCCCGAAAGAAAAAACTCGCTTGTCGTCGTTCATCAGCCGTCGACCATGTCTCGCGCCGGCAAAGGCGAGAAGGCCGACACTTCCTCCGCCGCCACCGCCGCCGATGGGTGGAAGAAAGGAGATTGGGTCCCGTTGGTTGTCACCGACCGGATCCTCCTCGGATTCTCCAGCGTAGGCCTGCTGCCACCGCGCACCATCGGCAACTGGAGGGCGCCATTCCAGGAGGAGAAGCCCGCTCCGCACCCGCACGAACGCGTGATGCTCGTCCCATTCATCGAGCGGGGCCTCTCACTGCCGCCGCACGACTTCTTGCGCGGCCTCCTCTTCTTCTACGGCCTCCAACTCCATCACCTAAGCCCCAATGGCGTTCTGCACATTGCGTGTTTTATCACGCTGTGCGAATGCTATCTGGGGACTCGGCCTCACTGGGGGCTGTGGAAGAAGATCTTCACGGTGAAGGCGCAACCCATCAAGGCCGGCGGCCGACTGTCCATCTGCGGGGGAGCCGGAATCCAAGTCAAAGCCGGCGCAAAATACTTCAAGTTGCAGCTCCCGGACACCGTTCGGAGGTGGCAGGACGGGTGGTTCTACTGCCCGGATGAGCGCACGCCGACTGGCCACGAAGGGCTTCCCCCGTACGCCGAAGGTCCCCCCCGAGTGGCGGAAGCATTGGAGCGCTAAGCCTTCCAGCGAGGAGATGCCCGAAGTCGACCGACTCCTGAAGAGAATCGCGAGACTTCAGGAAAAAAAGGACTCACGGGCACCGACCTCATCTCCACTTGGTTGATTCGGCGCATCCAACCACTTCAAGCCCGGGCGCACCCGATGTGGGAGTACTCGGGCTCACACGACTCAACGAGGGTGTCGACCGAGGGGCATTCGGACGACGTTTTCCTGGAGCTCCTAAAGAGTTTGACCAAAGAGCGCACCGGGCTCACCCGGGCGCCACATGTGATTCCATATTCGAACGCCTACCCCCCGCCGACTGTAAGCAACTTATATTCCGAGTCGGGCTCTTGCATTTTATTGTTTATTTGTTTGTCCTAACATCAAGTCTTTCGATGTTGCAGAACTTCCTTGACTTCAACTCCATGCCGCCTCTCCCCGAGCAGAGTTCGGCTCCGGCGGCGTTGGACGACGCAGAAGTCGACGAGGAAACCCCCGAGGGAGGTATCCAGATCGACTCAGATACCTAGTCAGAAGGGTCCTTCCAAGTTGTCAAACGGAGGCGTGATGACGACGCCTCCGGATCCACGACCCCGCAGGCGGGGGTGGAGCCGGCTCAGGCAGAGTCGGCTGCCAAGCGGGCACGAGCCGCACCTGCCGGCCCCACGGCACAGGCTCCGGCTCCTGCTGCTAAGCCGAGTGCGCCACAACCGGCACTCGCCGGTTCCTCCGGGGGTCCGCCCGCCCCGGAGAAACCGAAGAAAAAGATAATCCCCACAACCACCAGGTATGAGTCCTTTTGCCTCATACTCCAGTCGAAGTAGGTTGGCGATGCTGAAGTCAGTTGTTTTTGACGTTGCAGAGTCCAAAAGAAGTTCTCCGATAAAGGAGACTCTTCAGCCGGCACACCAGCGGCCCCGACTCCAGTCCTGCCGCCAGAGTCGGCTCCCCCGACTCCGACTACAGCCGAGCCCAACGCTCCGACACCAGCCGTCCCCGCTGTGGCTACGGAGTCGACCGCGGGTGCCGCACCAACCGCGCCTCCGGCTGCGGCCACGCCAAGCACACCACAGCCGGTTGCTCCCACGCCACAGCCTACCGCACCCGTGGAGAAGGTGCCGGAATCGGATATGGGCGCCGGGTCAGCCAAGGCTCCGACTGACGACCCGTAGCCTCTGCCAACTCCTGCCAGCGCGGAGACGACGGAGCCGGCGGCTATGACCGGTGCCGACTCCTCAGAGCTGGCAGGCAGAGCCGGAGGCCAACTCGTCACCGAGTCGCCTCCGGTGGCCGAGCAGAGCCAGGCCTTGGCTCCGACTCCCGCGGCTGAAGAGCCGGCGCCGGCTTCGTCCAGAAGCCTCGTCCCCGCGCTGCTGCTGCCGAGTTGCAGCACGGGGGACTTGACGGCTGCGGAAGAAGCCACCGACCGTGTCGCTGCCCTTAGCTCCAAGCTTAGGGATTTCGCCGACGCGGCCAAGTCCTTGGCGGACTCGGCCGAGGTTCTCGAGTCCTCCGTCGGGGTGAGTTGTTTTCGAACTTTGTTTAGTTCTTTAACACTGGGAGCACGTTCAGTGCACCCAGTGGGTGTAGCCCCCGAGTCTCTGACCGACTGGTTGAGTCGGTTGGAGACTTATGAATTCGGGTTATGCTAACAAATTTCTTCCTTGACCAGGCTGCGATCCGACTGGGCGGGAATGGCCCGGTCCTCATGGAGAAGAACGCCTCCCTCGAGAAGGCGTTGGCCGAAGAAAAGGCCAAGAGTCGGCGGCTCAAAGAGAAGCTCGCCGCCATCGGGAGTAAGTATCCCGGTCTTCTGCTCCTTTGCCTTAAAAGTTTTAGTAGTATTGACTTTATTGAGTCGGCAGACATCGAAGCTGAAAATGCCCGACTTCAAAAAGAAATGAAGTCGATGATCCCGATGGTCAAAGTCTCTGAAATGCTCGACGCCAAAGTGGTCGAGTATGAAGACAAGTTGCGCAAAGCTCGCGATCAAATGCAAACCACCACCAAGCTGCAGTCGGAGCATTCAAAGTTAGTGGCGCAATATGAGCAGTCGCACGCCGCGAACAAGAAGCTGCAGGCGGCCATCGATGACTTCGCCAAGAAAATGAACGAGTCGGATAAGCGACACGCTGCAGCCATCGTCGACTGGGAGAAGCGCGAGGGAGAACTCATAGGCCATCTCAAGAAGGCCAATGAGACTCTACTCGGTAAGCCCCCGAGTCCTTTATTTTCCACTTCTTGCACGCTTCCTTAGTTCATTTCCTTGCAATAATTCGCACCCAAACGCTTGCCCAGAACTGGAGGAGGAAGCAAGGCGGGCGACGCTCCGACTCCGCGCACTATCCGACCCGGCGATGTCAGCTCTCGACGCGTTCTGGACCCCAGAGCAGATGTCCAGTTGCGTCGTGACTGTGGAGGACCGACTCCTCCAAGTCAAGAGCTTGGTGCAAAACATGAAATCGGCTGCCCAAAGCCTCTGCACCAAGCTATGGCCAGGAGAAGAGCCGGGTTCCAGCATCTTCGCCCTAGCCGACAAGCTCTCACAGAGCTCGGCAAAGGTGGAGAAGTGGAAGGAATCGGCAGCCCGCTCGGGAGCCGGCATGGCGCTGGTAATGGTGTTGGCACACCATCCCGACGCGGATGTCGACAGCATCTCCGCTGGGGCCCCAGTTGACGAGGAGGGTCAGTCGGTCGACCCTCTGGAGCTCCTTCCTCGAGTCCGCGCCGCCGCCAGCCGGATCGCCGACTTCACCGACCTGGAGGAGCGTGTAGAAGCGACTCCAGAAGAATAAAAAATTATCATGTAATATCTCTCGGTATGCCGAGTAGAAAAATGTAAAGACTTTTGCTTTGAATGAAAATGCTTTTCGATTCATTTTGATTTTGCACAAGTTATTTGATTCGTCCGAATTTGTTTTTTCCGCCGAGTCGGATCCTTTCGCGTGCAGACCGACCTTTAGCTTTTGCTCTTGCCAACTGGACAGCCGGGTTGCGACTGTAGTTGGGGACGAAGAGTGGGCCTTAGGTACCGTACACGTTTACTTAGACGCTCGTGTAGAAACAAAGTTAGGAGATTCGAAATAACTTGCGCCAAGTGATAAATCACCCAGTGAGTTGAGGTAGCTTTCGGGGGTTGCCCGAAGTGAAACCACTCGGTTTTATTAGACGTAGCCCCCGGGGGTTGCCCAAGGGAACATAGTCGGAATGTTGAAATTAAAGAAACAAAGTGCTTCCCGAGTGCCGCTCGAAGGAAACAAATGTTTATTTATAATGAAACAATGAACTGTTTGAAGTACAAAGTTTAAGTGTAAAAGGGACGCAGCTGTGCGATATTCCAAGTCCGTTCAGTGATCGATCCAGTTGCCGGGTCCTCCAGTCGGTACGCGCCGTTGTGCAGCACCTGGTTGATGATGAACGAGCCTTCCTAAGGCGGAGACAACTTGTGCATGCCCGCCTTGTCTTGGATCAGTCGGAGGACCAAATCTCCTTTGTTGAAGACTCGGCCCCGAACTTGCCGACTGTGGTAGCGACGCAAGTTCTGTTGATAGATAGCCGAATGCGAGAGGGCGAGTTCCCGCGCTTCTTCCAAGAGATCAAGATCATCTTGACGCGACGACTCGGCATCCTTTTCCACGTATGCTGCGACTCGCGGGGAGTCGTGGAGGATGTCACTCGACAGAACGGCTTCCGCTCCGTAAACCATGAAGAAAGGCGTGTAGCCCGTCGACCGGTTTGGAGTCGTCCTTAAACTCCAGAGGACCGACGGAAGCTCGTCGATCCAGGAGCCGACGGCCCATTGCAACGGGACTAACAACCGGGGCTTGATGCCTTGGAGAATAAGAGTATTGGAACGCTCGACTTGGCCGTTAGACTGCGGATGAGCCACGGAAGCAAAGTCGAGCCAGATTCCATGATCCCGGCAAAAGTGGCGGAAGACTTCAGCGGTGAAGTTCTTGCCATTGTCGGTGATAATGCTATGAGGGACGCCGAATCGGAAGATGACTCCCTTCATGAAGTTGACGGCAGTCGGACCATCTAGTTTCATGATGGGCTTGGCTTCGATCCACTTTGTGAACTTGTCCACTGCCACAAGGAGATGAGTGAAACCTCCTCGGGCTGTCTTAAGCGGACCCACCATGTCGAGTCCCCACACAGCAAAAGGCCATGTGATTGGGATGGTCTTGAGCGCGGTAGCCGGCATGTGTATTTGACGGGCATACCTCTGACATCCTTCGCAAGTTCGGACGAGTTCCTCGGCGTTAGCATGCGCACTGAGCCAGAAGAAACCGTGACGAAAGGCTTTGGCGACCAAGGCCCGTGACGAAGCATGGTGGCCGCAGAGTCCCGAGTGGATTTCCTCGAGCAATATTCTGCCTTCTTCTGGTGAGATGCAACGCTGAAAGATTCCAGTGGTGCTGCGCTTGTAGAGCTCACCGTAGATGATGGTGTAAGCTCGAGCGCGGCACACAATGCGGCGCGCTTCAGTCGAATCCTCAGGTAGCTCCTTGCGCAGAAGATAGGCAAGGAACGGCTGAGTCCAGAGCGGAACGACCGCCAAGACATCTTCCTGGGTTGGACTGGCCAGTTCATGATTTGGCGACTCGGCTTTCGCTGACTCGGTTGCCGACTCCAACTTGACGGATGGCTGGAAGAGTTGCTGAAGGAACACTCCTGGTGGGACATTTTCTCGAGCAGAGCCGATCCTGGCAAGGGAGTCGGCTGCCTCGTTATCTGCTCGACGAACATAGTGAAGTTCGAGGCCGTCAAAGTGTCCTTCCAGCCGGTGCACAGCAGCACAGTATGCCACCATGGTGGGATCCTTGGCGTCCCACGTCTTCATTACTTGCTGCACCACCAGATCCGAGTCGCCACGGCAAAGGAGTCGGCGAATGCCGAGTGAAACTGCAATGCGCAAGCCATGCAGTAACGCCTCGTACTCCGCCACGTTGTTGGAGGCGGCGAAGTGAATCTACAGCACGTAATTCAGCTTGTCGCCTTTGGGGGGAAATGTGGACGACTCCAGCCCCCGTGCCCGCAAGCATCTTCGAACCGTCGAAGTACATGACCCAGTGCTCCAGATGCACCTGAGTCGGAAGGAACTGGCTTTCAGTCCACTCAACGATGAAGTCCGCGAGGGCTTGTGACTTGATTGCCTTGCGGGGCTCGTAGCTAATGTCATGCGGCATGAGCTCTATCGCCCACTTAGCGACTCGGCCCGTGGCATCCCGATTGTTGATGATGTCAGACAAAGGGGCGTGACTAATCGCGGTGACCGAGTGGGCTTGGAAATAGTGCACCAACTTCCGAGTCGCCAGGAACACGCCGTAGACGAGTTTCTGGTAGTGCGGGTAGCGCTGCTTCGACTCGGAAAGGACTTCGCTGACGTAGTAGACAGGTCGCTGCACTTTTTGTACTCGACCTTCTTCTGCACGTTCCACCACTAGAACGACGCTGACCACTTGATTCGTGGCCGCGATGTATAGCAGCATGGGTTCTCCTTCCATCGGTGCAGCAAGAACTAGCGGTGTTGACAGAAGGCGCTTGAGATCTTCGAAGGCTTTTTGAGCCTCATCCGTCCACTCGAAGGAGTCAGATTTCTTGAGGAGTCGGTAAAAAGGCAAGGCCTTCTCATCGAGTCGGGCTATGAACCGACTTAGAGCGGCTACGCACCCGGTTAGGCGCTGGACAGCCTTCAGGTCCTTTGGCTTACCCATCTTGATGATGGCATCAAGCTTATCCAGGTTCGCTTCGATTCCTCGCTCGGAAACGATGAAGCCGAGTAGCTTACCAGCCGGAACTCCGAAGACACACTTCTCCGGATTGAGCTTCATGTCATACCTCCTGAGATTGGCAAATGTTTCGGCCAAATCAGTCAAGAGGTCCGCAGTCTTCTTTGTCTTCACCACTATGTCGTCAACGTAAGTTTGGACATTTCTGCCTATCTGGTCATGCAAACACTTCTGTGGAAACTATGCCATTTCTTTGATAAATCTTGAGGATTCCATTCAATTAGGGCTAAATAGGTTCTTTTTGTATGTAGTAACTTCCTAGGTTGCAATATTCGTGCCCTTATGCCGCTTTCTCCCTACCCGAACCCCTCGGTGGTCTCCGGATCCTTCGCAGCCAAAGAGTCCGGATGGCAGTCTAGATCTATTTTGGACTGCCCAGAGAGTCTGGGTGAAATCGAAAGGGTTTGGATGTCCAGATAGTCTGGCTACTATCCAGAGGGTCCAGGTGGGCAGCAAATAGCAAGCTCACAAATTATTGCAATCAATCTTTGACCTCCACCATAAACCTTGTGCACTTATCTCTGCTCTTATCTATCTATCTCATAGGATTGAACATCCAAAGCTCAAGTGAGGAACGCGAGGTATCCCGTCAAGCAATGAGGGCCAAGAAAGTTGCCGCCTCTCAAGGGACAAGAAATAATCCTCCTAGGAATGCACCTCAGAAAGGTGGTGACACCAGCACCGGCTCGACCCAAAAACCAAATATGAATAGATCAGCTGGGAGGACAAAGCAAATTGACACTAAAAAGATGAACAGTACTAAATATCAGAAATTGAGGTGGGAACACAATCAGTTGAAAGAAGAAGAGACTCCATAAACCCTCACTTTCACACTCTAGTTCAAGATGTCATTCATGAGACAGTCATCAAGTCAATCAAGACTAGAGTGTGTCCTCAGAAGGCAGCAGATTTTGAATACATCAAGGCACATGAGGATCATTTTCAGGGGATCTATGAGGCATGTGAGAAGTTGGGGTTGGTCGACATCATGTTGTCCCAACATCCTTGGAATGTGGGAGTGATCACCCAATTTTTATGCCACTCTCTACCTTGAGCTGAATGATGCCATAACTTTCCATTGGATGACTAGTGCTCAGAAGTACCGGGCAAACTTCAATGGCTTTGCTCGTGTCTTGGGAATTCCAGTGTATGATGACAAGGACGAGAATGTGGTCAGGATTCACAATGAGGATAAAATGCGCCCTAATGACTTGTATCACATGTATGATCCAAATAAGACCAGAGTTGTGCCTGGGAACATTAGAGGTCTTCTTCCTTTCTATGAACAAATGAACAAGCTATTCCATTCGAATCTCACTCCCAAGGTTCGTGATCTTACTTTCATCCGTGGGTACTCCATTAACCTTATGGGTGAAACCGGATCGGATTAGGTTCGGATAGCACTCGTACCATATCCTATTTCATATTTTTTTCTCGGATTCGGAAGCGGATTGGATAGTGTTCGGATATGGATATGAAAACGGATAATTTCATAATCGGATATGGTACGAAAACAGATCGGATGCGGACCGGAAACGGATAAAAAAAGTCGGATAGTACGCACATACGAAGATTATCACTATTTCCAATAGAAACATGTAACATCCCCTATTTTAAAACTTTGCTAATTGTGCATCATGGCATGGCATGACTTAAATAATTTTGAATTTGAAATTTGAATCAAAGAAAAGAAGGGGATTGCAAATCAATTTGAAATCAGAAAACAAAAACAAAAGAAAAAAAACAAAAACAAAACCTCTCTTCTCTTCCCCCCTCCCGGATGGGCCTCTTCCGGCCCATTTTCTTCCCCGCCTGGGCCTACTTCCCCCCGGCCCACTTCACCCTGCGGCCCACCTGGCCAGCCACCGCCCCCGTCTTCTCCCTCCCTTCTCTCTCCCCGCCACCGTCTCTTCTCCCGCCGCCACCTCACCGGACGCATGGCGAGTGCCCGGCCTCCTTCCGCGCCACCTCAGGCCTCGGCCGCGTCGCCCGCCTCCCCTTTTAAACCCCTCCCCGGATGAGCGCCCCCCTCTCCCCTTCCCACGCCTCCCTCTCCCGTCCTCTTCATCGTTGCCCTGCTCCTCCTCGTCCCTGCCGAAGCCCCGGCCGCCCCGTCGTCTCCGGCTCCGTCCCACCCCGGTGCCACGTCGCCTGAGCTCTCCTGCTCCGCCACCCGTCGCCACCTCCTCCGGAGCTCCATCGCGCCGCCGCCTTCTCCTCTAGCTCCGCCGCTCGGCCCCGACGACGTCGACCGCTCGCCTCGGTGCCACACCGCCTCGGCCCCGCCCTCGCCACCGGTGCCATCCCGGCCTCACCACCGACCCGAGCCCCGCCTCGCCACTCCCGTCGCCCGGCCGCTCTCCGACGCCGCCCCGACCCGCAGGCAGGCAGTTCACGGGGGCGACATGGACATGTAGAAGAAGCAGAAGAGAACAGGACATGTGGTGAGCCCGGATGAAAATCGGATAATATCCGATTTAGCTACGTCGGATATCCGTTTAAATTTTTTGGATAATCCGATATCCGGTAGATATTTGCAATCCCATATCCGATTCTAGATATCCGAATCCGTATCCATATCCGATCAGATAACTCATTTCTCTTCCCATATCCGATTTCACCGGATATGGATATGGTTTTATCCAGAAATTATCCGATCCGGTTTCACCCTTAATTAACCTGCTAGCGCATGCCAAGGACAAGTCACCCATTGATGTCATGGACTTCATTTACAATGAGATCAGATTCGCCATGGCAGATCGATGCTCACTTCCTCTTGCTCCCTACGTTCAAGCTTTCATCTAGGCTACCACCGGCACTGAGACTGACTATGAGGTGCCTCACATTCTCTACAAGCCAGTGATTGAGAAGCCCATTGCAGGGGTCACCACAAGAGACTTGAGGAACAAGCCCACAAAAGATTCAACTTTTGAACCCTCCTCATCGAGCTCTCAGAGAGGTATCATGGCAGCTCTCAAGTCTACCTTCTCCATTTGCAAGAGCAATGCTGTGAAGAACACCTTACGCCTCAAAGAGCTTCATCAAGTGGCCAACTACCAGACAATGTCACCTGAGGGCTCCGAGCTTGTTCCAAGTGATATTGAAGACTTCCCCGATGCATTCACTGCTTTAGTTTTGTCATCATCCCTGCCTTTGGCCTCGGGCAATGATGACGACAATGAAGTTTCTCCTAGGCTCGGGCATTAGCATCACTTCTTTTCCCTTTTTGGTGTCTTGATGCCAAAGGGGGAGAAGAAGTCTTATTAGACTCGAGGAAGAAATAAAGGGTATTTAAGTGTGCAAGCCTTGCTTTTTCTTGTTTGATTCTTATATGGGCTTGTAAAAATTTATGTCTTTTTCATTCTATTTTGTTGTATGCTACTATGTGAGTCCATGGTCATGGTCGTACTCTTTAAATGTTCTAAGACATGCGTATGTTATAAACTATGTTTTATTGTCATGACTAATTCGTACTCAAGTAAACTCTATGTCATGTGTATATCTATCTGCCATATCTTAATTCAATTCTCATATTATATGCAAAGCTTATATCTCACTTATTCAATCTATATGTTTTTGCACATTCCATGATATCTCGGATATAGGGGGAGCTCTCAAATTACGTTTCAAAAATATATGCACTTCGTATTCAAGACTAAACTTTATGTGCATACATTTCGGGGGAGCTATGCATATATCCGAGAAATCAAAACAATCTAATTAAAATTCATTTATTGAAGTTTTTAATTGTGTTATGATCAATCACAAAAAAAATGGGAGATTGAAAGTGCATCTAGGCCCGAGTTTTGGTGGCTAATGACAGACAATTTAAGGGACTAAATGTTTCTATCAAGTGAATGAACATATTTAGTCCCAAGAGTTTGGTAAATATAATCATCGATGACCTCTAACAAAAGAAAAAGGAGAAAAGAAGATGACAAAATCAATAAAAGAATAAATTTTTAAGATTTTAGTGAAAAATGTCACATTGAGTATAGGATCGCCGTACTATTCAGAGGGATTGGGTGTAAATGTTGAGAAATGGCTCAGTGCACATTGCTTCATCTCTTGTTGCCCAAAGTCGAAAAGATAAACCTAATCCGATGACTCCAGGCCCAAACAGCCCGAACCCCAGGCCCGGACAGTCTGGATAACTTTGCCCCATCCAAACAAGTGAAAAATTTCCTGCCACCTCAGCATGTAGCCATTGGGATTCAAAAACGGAAGGCCGGCCCAAATCCGAAGGGTCCGGCCCAAATCTGGATGGTTCGGATTTGGGCAGATTCCCTCAAACAGCTAGTTTATGAGGAGCTCCTATATAAGCCCCCTTGCTCCTTGCAAGGGGAACTCTTTGCCCATTTGATTCCTTGCATACTCAAGAGCCTCCCTTCACTCCTCCAAGCACCAAGAGAGAAACCTTGTGAGGAAGAAAGATTTTGAGCGAGATTTGAAATCTAATCCAAGCAAGCATTGAGTTCATCTCTGAGACTTCGTCAAGTTCATTTCACTTGGAGATTGGGGTCTCCTAGACGGCTAGGAGTTTTTGAGAGCTCTCATCTTTTGTGGTGAGCCTCAAGAAGTTTTGGAAGGCCGGAATTTGTCTTCGTGAGGAAAGAACCACCAACAAGAAGCCGAGGAGATGGAAGAGCGTCCTCGAGGGATAAAGGCTTAAGAGGAAGCTGGCTTCTGATCTTGATTGATCGAGCTCCCTAATGGAGACGTAGGATTCCACCAAGAATCCGAACTTCAGAAACAAACCATTTGTCTCCATTTGGTTATTTCTTATCGCATTTACATTTCGCAAGTTTCATTTTAAATTGTATATGTATATACATATATATTGAACTTGCTTGTGTGGCTCCTAGCTTATCATTGTGCCCATATCATTCTTGCTTTAAACAACCTTTAATTGTGCATAGTTGCAAGAATAGTTAAAAATTGATTAAATTGATTAGTCGCCTATTCACCCCTCCCTCTAGCTAGGCCTACATCTTGATCCTTTACACGAGGACATCCTTTGGCTCATGATCTCGAGCTCGGGACAAGGGGTATCGGCACCAATTCAAGCCACAAAGACAGGGATCGTTCGGTTGTCTACGCACCCGCTCTTCAGTCCTAGAAGCCTCCCCTTAGTTGCGAACTCCGGTGCAACACCAATTGTTTGTTATCGACAAGTTGTGGTTCTTGGCCCTCACTTGTGCGAGAGCAAAAGTAGGAGGAAAGTTCAACTAGCTTTCTGCTAGAGATTTGGTATATATTGCATCGTGATGCCTGACAAATTGATCGAGTTTTTGTTTTGCAAGACATGATTTGTTGTATGTTCTTTGGTTCTAATGCATGAAATGGCTATCTTCCTGCTTTTATTTGTGTTAGCCCTGAACTAGTCTATCCGTTGAGAAGAAGAATTGCATGAACTTGGTTATTCCTTTGGTAGGTTGGTAGAATTAGGCATGGTTATTGCTTAGGTTTTGTCCAAAAAATTCTAGACTTGTCAGCTTATCTTTTTGCTTCTTGCCGGGTTGGACTAAATTTTTAGTCAGTTCTTAGTTTGTACACATCCTCGGTCATACTCGACTTAGTGTACTAATGGGTACGAGGGCATGACAAGGGCGTGTTTGGTTCATATGGCTCCATTGGGTTTGATGAATGCAGCATGTGCGCGCGCCTGTATGTGAACGTAATGCAAATTTTCGGCAATTGAATTACTGATGGTTGAGCTTTATAATGTTTTCCTCTTTCTAAATCATACTGTTGTTTGATCATAGGATCACGCCGCTGTTGTTGTACAATCGCAGTGAATAATTACTTTTGAACCCTGACATGGGCCCACTGATCAATGAGCTCTCTTAGTTCTTGCTTGTTTTGATCGACTAGCGCTGTTATGTGCTCAGCAATTAGTATTGGCGAGAGCGAGAATTGCTGATAGTGGTGACATATTAAGCTTGAACTCTTGGTTTGTGAGCTCAACTAGGTTGACTTCAGGGCTTTCAGGCCGTGGTGATCCTCCAACCCATTTAGTATTTTGTCGGCATAAGAATTTTGGGCCATGAAAACGTTTGGACCCAAAGGACATTTTAGTTTGGTGTGGGCCATTTGATTATGTCCCTATCTTGGCCCAAGTGGTCTTGTTCGCATTGGGTGTTTGGCAAAAAGAGAGAACAGAAGGCTGAGTTGGAACAGCTTGTCGAGTTCAAAGCGCATTTAAGCAGAAGTTTTTTAGAAGAGCTATTCTTTTTGCTAAGAGTTTTCTTGGCATTTTCGTTTTGTGTGCAGGTAGTGGAAAGATGATGTCCAAGAACCAATTTGAGCGAGGGTACGAGGAAAGCAAAGAATATGATCTAGGTTTGCATACCCAACTTATTCTCTTCATTATTTTGATCTTTTGGCTTGAGTTATCATGTTCTGATATCTTCTAATGCAGATGATCAAGGCAGTAAGGAGAGAATGGCGTCTCGGCCGGGGAAGGGTTCCTTTGATAAGGCCAGAGGTATAATCTTTATGATTTGCCTTCTAAATCAAGATTCTTCTCCTTTCTCGGGCGATGTTATTGACATGCTCTTCTATTTTCTTCTACAGGAGAGGGCCATGTTAAGGACACGTTGGGAACCCAGTACCCTCCAAGATCATCCTAGATGGCAAACACGTTTGGATCTAGGTTCGCGGAGGGCGAGCTTGAGAATGGGCCTTTAAGCAAGAAGCTAAAGAAGCAATTCGAGAAAGACCTGGTTGAGATGTATGTTCACAAGAAGCTATTGTATGCTGACATCCTTGGTCTGTCTTAAGTCAGTGAACAATACCTGAAAGTGTTTCAAGATCAAGGGTCATTGGTTTCGAGCGATTGGATTCTTCCTATTACCGTAGGGAGACACCAGGGACGTATCATGGCTCTTGCTTCATGGTTCGAGGCAGTCTTGTGCGTCCTGGTGCACCTATTGATTGTAGAATTGATGAAGATCTATGACTTTGAGTTGGCTCGGTTGTCTCTGGCAGGGATCCTTCACATGAATGTGTTCAAGTGGATTTGTGAGACTGTGCTAGAAGAGGCTCTGTCCCTTTGACTATTCCTTTACTTCTTTGAGGCCGCCCTGGAGCCTCGAAAGACTCCAGATGGTAGTATGAACAATGCTTTTGGGGCTGTTTCTCTTTGGTTTCATAAAGGCATGTTCAAAGATTACCATATTCATTCTAGTAACTTGAGGATACACTTGAGGATACCCAAGTGGGAGGGCCGGAACACCAAGTGGTTTTACCTATTTCTTCATGGGCATGACTCCCACCAATCAAGTGAAATTCCCTAGAATGTAAGTCACTCAGGGACCTCTTTGAAGGATGTTCCTAGGCCTACACTCTCCTCGCAAGAAGAAGATCAGTACGAGAGGATCAAGGTAGTTAGGACATCGTGGAGTGAGAGGGATCTTTTAGAGGAAATTTTCATGGCTGGTCATTTCAAGATGAAGGCGTTCTTCCGGGCAGATAGGGGGTGTGTTCGCACATGAACACATCACCGTGTACCCCCGGTGTCGAGTGCGATACGCAAGACAACATAGCCGGAGGAGCCTCGCCGGGAGCGCGATACGCAGGACACGCCGGCAAGATCTTTTGAAGACCCGAAACACCACACGCCCGGGAGTGTCACACCCTGATTTTCATCGTCCGGATTTCCCGAAAATCTTAATCCCTAAGACGCGTATATGCGTATATGTTCTTTGACTAAAGTTACCATGCATGTTTGGATTCCAGTTTTCTCAAACATGACATTTCATGGGGAGCGGTTGAGTTAGGTTGCTCTATCGTGCAACGAACCCAAGCCCCAACCCTATCATCGCATGCACATGAAAACCCTAAACCCTAAATCGGACACACGCACCATATACGCACGACACCACCCAAACTGTAACCCTAAGTGGCAACTCGCCCATCTTTGCTCTCGACCCTCCAGATATAAACCCTAACCTCCCCCATACCCTGCCTCAGTCGTGCCGTCGCCAGAAACCCTAAAACCTAACCTGCCATCCCATTCTTTAATTAATTAATCCTTAGACAGAAACCCTAAAATCTATATTTCATGTGTATTATTCCACCCAAAAATTTTGGAAATTTCCATAAATTCCTTGAACCTAATGGTCACCCAAATATGAAATAATATTTGAGGGTCCAGTACAGAAATTTTGAAATACATTCAAATTTGAATCTAGGTCAAATTTGCACCTTGAACTACAACCTTTCCAATCTTTGCTCAGAAAAATTCCAGAAATTTCCACAAAGCTCATCTCAGCACCAGGATTCCAAATATGCAACAACATGGTTAAGTCCAGTACAAAACTTAGGCAGGAATTCCATCAAACACCCTGCCCTAATTTCCTTTCCTCCATGAATGCAAGCTCAATACTCAGCTACTTTACTTCCAACTTCCTACTAAAGTCCTGGCCACCTTCAGGCACTTGTCTTCATCATCTCTGCTATGGATAGAAGTCCTCTTCTACAGCATTCCACTCCCATGTCAGCTCATGCCGATAATGGCAAGCTTTAGGGCAACCTTACTTCACACATTTCCTGAGCCAGCACCTGCCTTTCCCTCCTCTGGTCACCTCAGCGCCGTGGACTCGCTCAGGCATCACCCCAACATGCCAAAACACGCTGGTGCACACGCATACCACTCGGGGCGTGCCCTGGCAACGTTTGGATGCGCGCCAGAGCATGGCAGAGCCAACCGCCGGCACCACCCACACGCCATCGTTGCTCCGTCGCCAGCCAGCTCAACTCCGCATGCCACCACCCTCCTCTGTCCCCTGGCAAAGCTCTGTGCAGCGTCGACTTGACCTCACGCTCCCTCAGCACTGGGCATGGCTAAGTCCAGCGGCCACTGTCCGACTGCCTCGCCGACTGCTTATAAAAGGAGCACGGCGAGCACTCCAGACACCGCTCTCACCTCCTTACCACTCCTCTAAAGCTCCCTCACTCAGCAAATTCCCCTGAGCACCCACTGATCTCCCTCTTCTCCACCGCTTCCACAATCAGCCGCCGCCATTCCCGAAAAGAATTGAGCCACCCTACTGAAGAATTTCTTCTTTCTCTCCTTCCTTAAGCTCTCTGGAACCTCCCTTAACCTCCCCGAAACTCCCTCTGCAGTCGCTGACCATCGGAGCTCCGCCTTCACCTTTGCCTCCGCCTCCTCCCTTCTGGACCTCGGTGAGATCCCACCACCAGCAACCGCCCAAGCTCGCTGACCATGAAAACGAACTCGCCAGCTCTCACTGAACCTGAAGGTAGCGGCCGCTCCTCCTATTTCTTCCTAAATCAACCGTGATTGCTCGCTGTAGTTCCCACCGGAGCTTCGCCGGAGCCGAGTAATCCCTCGCCGGAACCCTTGCTCTCGCGCGCTATTCCTTTGTCGCTGACACGCGGGGCCCGAGCCACGGTTATAACCCGCGTACCGCTTCAGCATTGTGACACTGGCAAGCGGGGCCCCTTTGTCAGGTTAAGTGGAGGCGTGTGTCAGCTCCCCGCCTCCGACGTCACCTCCTAAAGGGAAGAAGCCAGCCGGTTTTCTTCAGAACTGGTCTTTCCTTTGGTTCAGCTGGTTCGGCATCAATTCGGCCGGTTCTCAGAAAACTTCCAAAATAGAAATTGCTCCTAAAAATGTTTCCCACCTTTTGGTCCAAACAAATTTTCAAAAACTCAATCTTTTCTTGTTGTACAGAAAGCAATTCAAATACCCATTTAAAATTCAAACTCTTTTTGAATTTTTCCTTCAAACTTTTGATCCATTCCAGAACTTCTAACATGTTAACACGGTAATCTACTGAACCTAGCTCAAAGTTGCATTTGCATATATACATGTATACATGTTGCATGATCCGAAGATGAAGACGCATGTCAAACCCTAACAACCCTAATATCAATTTCATGCATATATACCTATATGTTTTCCATTGTACCCAACCTTGTTGAGCCTCATCAAAAATATTTCCCTAGCACCTCTTTAAACCATTAAGTCTCTGGACATCCCCTCCACCATGATAAAACTAGGGTTTCCGATCAAAAGAATACCTAAGCATGAAACCCTAATCTTCTTAGTCCCCGCATAAAATATAAAGACAACACTCCTCTTTTTCCCGGTTATTTTTGTAAGCATGGCATGTGTTCCCCACTGGTTTCTCTTTTGGTACTTCGTGTCGCTTGGCTCTTATCGGTGTTCTTTGAAACGTGTAGTTGACGGTGTGAGGTACGTTCGTCAGGAGGAACCCGAAGCATCCCCGCGTCCGGATCAAGACCAGGAACTGCCAGGCAAGCTCTCCACCCTTAATCATGTTGAACCCCAAGTTTATGAAATATATTTTGATTTACGAAACATGCATGCTATGTTTTATACCCGTTATTTTATGTAGAGTAGTTATGACCGGTGCATAGCAAACCCTAGCCCGACCCTATATACATTGTCGCCCTAAGGACTACGTATTTCCGGAAGAGTTACCGGAAAGTTAGGGTAGACTATATATATATACACGCTTAGCCTTGCAGTAGAAAAACTAGGTTTTCCAAAAAGGAAGAAATACCCAATATTTCATGTGGTGAAAACTTGGAAACGGACCGTCGTGTCCGGAGGTGTATGAAGGTAGCATAGCCATGGGTTGGCATGTTTTACCGTAAATGGTTTTGTGAAACCAAAAATGAAAATGGCGAAGATTTTGATCCGGGTCGGTAATGAAGGGTGAAAGCAGGGAGCTTGATTAAAGAGCGAGTTAAAGCCCGGCGTGGTTCTCGCTGCCCGTTTACGAGAGTGGTGTGGAGTCCCTCTCGGATCACCTAAGTACCGATCTTAAGTGCTGTTTGGCCAAGTCTTACCGTACGTCCACATGTTCTTTATGGGAAGGACTTGATCTAGTACCCGGCCTGAACTAGCATGAACCTGTAGGTAGTGTGTAGCGTGCAGATGAGGTTGTGACCTCTGTAGAGAAAAGTTTCCGTGGGAAAGCGATGGCTTGTTCGCCACAAAGTTGGAACACCAACCTCCTTGCAAGCGATGATACTGACTCAAGTTAGGTTTGGGATATGTCCTTTTGGCGGGTTCATGGCTGGGTTCACACCAGCGAAGAGTCTCGTTGTACTAGCTCTGGTAGTATGTGGTGCACAGTATGCCCAGGGTGACCTACATCGTGTGGGTAAAGCCGTACCACCTTTGCAGAGGGTTAAAAACTATTCGAATAGCCGTGTCCACGATCAAGGACGAACTTGGTTAGGCCACACTAAAGTAGACTGACTTTCAAAGTCAAACTGGGTTATGGGTTTAAGGACGCGATCCGCCGTGTTCGCAGGGTGACATGCAAGCTCCCGTTGATTCGGGAAGAGTGAAGAAGGGATTTCCCCGTGGACTTGGGCAAACCCTAGTATCCCCGTCGTATCGGGTGAGCTGAGACTCCCCGCTGAAGCGAGTGATCACCAGGCTTTCCGGTGAGTAGGAAAGCACAGTTATGATTCCCGTTGTTGCAGGGAAGACAGATGGAACAAATGCTTGTTTCGCAATACCGAGGCAATTTATGAAAACTGCTTTTAATATCTAATTACTTATTTCATGCGAACTTACTTTTCCGCACAACATGAGACATAGGCTAGAGCCCGATTCTTGATATACCCTTGCATGCATACATCTGTGATAAAACTCCCTGGCAGAGGCTTGCGAGTACATTCAATGTACTCACCTGGCTTGTTATGTGGCCAGACGATGAGGAGGAGTACCAGTCCGGAGAAAGCAACAGTGATTTCGAGGCGTAGGGTTTCTCCCCTAGTCAGTTGCTTGTGGTTCGGCATATTGATGGGTCACCTACCGCGTGTTTATTTCCGCTGCTGTTTTAAATTCGGCCAATAGGTCTGGCTTGTACTAAGTAAAGACCAATTATGGCTAAGTGTGTAATGAATGATGTATTGCATGTTTATGCTATCAAGTGCTTGTGTGTATTGGCTACTGATCCAGGGACCGATACAGTAAACACAAGGGTTTATCCGGCCTCAAAACCGGGTACGCCACAGGGAGGGACCTCGTCAGGGAGTGCAGCGGCTATGGGTTGCCCTAGGTCGGCCTGACCGCCCCTAGAGCCTCGAGGTTCGTTGCCGTCTAACACGAAGAACAACGAAGAACGAGAAGTAGAAAAACGAGGGTGAGAAATAGTAAACGAAAAGATAGTAGATTGATTTGTTCGATTGTGTGTTGTTAATTGGCCATCACCCTTACATATTTATATAGGGCGGCTAGTCTTTCCGTAGGAGAACAGGACTCCTAATCCTATCTGAATACGTACATGTGACTTTCCTTTCTCCCTTTTCTTGTCTTCCAAGTCTTGTGCACCAAATTTGGTAATCAATATATCCTTAGCCCACCGGTAGGGCAACTTCGGCAAGAACTCGGTTTGGGCTACTTGGCACACCAAACGACTTGGTAGCACTATGAGTAACTCGGCATATTGGACAATTCAGGAGCGCTACAAGTCACTCGGCTTGAGCTACCTACCATATCGGACCACTCGGGAGGTTGCGAGCTACTCGGCGCGCTGAACGACTCGGCAGCACTGCGAGCAACTCGGCGCGTTGGACAACCCGAGAGCACTGCGAGCCACTCGGCTTGAGCCACTCGTCATGCCAGACCAGTCGGGAGTACCGCAGACTATTCGGTATGCTGGATCCGCCAAGCCTCTGCTGCAAGTCAACACCAATTCTAAACGGTTATTGGCCGGCCGACTCAGCCATTAGCAATTATATTAACTCGGCCAAATCTTGCTATCAACACATGCCCCCTATTTTCGGTATGATTGTATTTTACCAAAAACACCATGAAAAATCCTTAGGACGATGCCAAATATCTCACCGGCCACTTCTCTTCTACTCGGGGCGATATAACATACCGGCCACAGCACTATCAAGCCTCCTGCCATACTCTTGGGTGGAACTTCTTCAAATATTTGCCGTTAAGAGCTCGAGGCAACAAAGTACCTTGTATGGATTCCACCAAGTATGAATTTCCAGGAACCACCCTTACAATTTTGAAAGGACCTTCCCAACTCGGAGACCACTTCCCAAACTTGTTATCTTTTGAGCCAATTGGTAGAATTACCTTCCACACTAAGTTGCCGACTTGGAAGTTCTTTAACTTGACCCTTTTATTGTATGCTCTTACTACTCTCAATTTGTCTCTTTCTATGGCCTTTAAAGCAACCAAACGTTTATCGGTGATTTCATCAAGATTATCTATCATCAAATTAGGTAAATCCACCGTTGATAAATCATTTTGCTTTGCAAATCTTAAAGCACTCAGATTCACCTCTACGGGCAAAACGGCCTCCTGTCCATACACGAGCTCATATGGAGTTACCTTTGTAGCACTATGTCTTGAAATTCTATGTGCCCATAAAGCTTCGGACAACATCTCATGCCATCTCCTTGGATTATCTTCGATCTTCTTCTTGATAAGCTTAATTAGCACCTTATTGCTAGACTCAGCTTGTCCATTGGCTTGGGCATAGTACGGAGAGGAATTGAGCAACTTTATCTTATAGGATTCGGCAAATTCTTTCACTTGTCTTGATATAAATGATGGACCTTGATCCGTAGTCAAAGTTTGAGGAATACCGAATCTATGAATAAAGTGCTCAGTTATGAATTGAATTACCTCCACATGGGTCATATTTTTTAGAGGTACCGCTTCAGACCACTTGGTGAAATAATCAATAGTTACCAACACAAACCGATGCCCTTTTGAAGAAGAAGGATAAATTTGCCCAATGAAGTCCAATCCCCAACCTCTGAATGGCCACGGCTTGATAATAGGATGTAACATGGCAGCAAGGGCTAATTGAATGTCACCAAACTTCTGGCAAGCCTCACACCCCTTGTAATATCTGAAGCAATCATTAATCATCATCGGCCAATAAAATCCAGCACGTCGCAACAACCACTTCATCCTGTGTGCCGACTGATGAGTACCACAAATGCCTTCATGCACCTCTCCCATTGCAACTCTCGCTTGGTCCTCGTCCAAGCACTTTAAAAGAACACCGTTAACCGTCCGGCGATAAATATCATCACCTATCAATGTATACTTGAAAGCTATCCGCCGAACGGTCCTGTCCACCTTACCAGGACCCCGTAAATAATCAATGATGGGCTTCTTCCAATGTTCGCTGTCACATATACTAGGTCTCTCACTAATGGCCGAAGCGGCGGGCTTCGGTTCAGCCTTACTTATGTGGTTGGGACCAAGCATCGGCTCTTGAGAAATATGAAATATACCACGATCAACATGGTAACCAGATGCTTGTTGTGCCAACTCATTTGCAATCCAATTCTCCTGTCTAGGTATATGAGCAATGCTAAAGTATTCCAAGGTAGAAATTATGTCTAGACATTTATCGAGGTAAACATTAAGTGATTTGTCGAGACATTGATAAATCTTAGATATTTGCTGAACTACTAGCAACGAATCACCAAAGGCCTCAATATGTGTAGCACCTATAGCAATCAAAAGCTCTAAACCGAACAACAATGCTTCATATTCGGCTTGATTATTTGTGCAAAAATACTCTAAGCAGCATGAGGCTTCAAAGACAGCACCATAAGGAGATATATAAACAACGCCAACACCTTGGCCATTGCTACAAACTGACCCATCGAAATATAACCTCCATGGTACTAGAGAGACAAGATCAATGCCAATACTATGCCCATTGTCAATCCGATGTTCGACAATAAAATTAGCAACGATTTGGCCTTTCATAGACTTCAAAGATTCATATGCCAAATCATATTCAATCAAAGCATAAGCCCATTTGCCAATTCTACCACTAAGAATTGGCCTATGCAACATGTATTTAATGACATCGGTTTGACAAGCTACTATGCAAGCACTAGACAGTAAATAATTTCTCAACTTCGTGCAAGCATAATATAGGCATAAGCATAATTTTTCAACAAAAGTATACCTTGTCTCGGTATCCAGTAGGCGCCGGCTCAAATAAGTGATAGCATACTCCTTCCCTTCGGTCTCTTGAGTTAAAACAACACCAATGACGCCTTCTTCTGCTGCAATATAAAGCCTAAAGAGTTCTCCATGCTTGGGTGCTTTCAACACTGGAGGAGTGGACAAATAACCCTTGATCATCTCAAATGCTTCTTGCTGTCTTGCTCCCCAAGTAAAATCAATGTCATTTTTCAACCGAAGGATAGGAGTGAATGCGTTAACTTTCCCTGACAAGTTGGCTATGAATCTCCTTAGATAATTGACTTTGCCAAGGAACTTCCGCATTTCTTTCTTACATGTTGGAGCTTGCACATTCTGTATAGCTTCTATCTTCTTGGGATCAATATCTATGCCATGTTGATGTATAATGAAGCCCAAAAACTTCCCGGCCGATACACCAAAAGCACACTTCAAACGATTCATCTTTAAACCATACCTTTTCATCCTTTCAAAAGCTAAGCGCAAGTCAGCTAAATGAGATTCAACGGTATTCGACTTGACAACGATATCATCAATATAGACTTCAAGTATGACGCCAAGCAAATCATGAAAGATTAAGTTCATAGCCCTTTGATATGTGGCACCAGCATTTTTCAACCCGAAAGTCATCACCGTCCACTTGAATAAACCAGGGAACCCGGGGCAACGAAAAGCCATTTTGGACATGTCCTCTTCGACCATGACAATTTGATTGTACCCCGCATTACCATCAAGAAAGCTAATGACCTTATGTCCAGAAGCATCATTAATAAGCATATCGACTATTGGCATAGGATACTCATCTTTGGGTGTAGCTCTATTCAAGTCTCTGAAATCAATGCACACTCTTAGTTTGTCGGATCCCTTCTTTTCCACAAGCACAATGTTAGAAATCCAGTCGGCATACCTGCAAGGTCTAATAAAATTAGCTTTAAGTAAGCAGCCGATCTCCTCCTTGATTCGGTCATACGTCTTGGGATTAAACCTTCTGGCCAGTTGTTTGAAAGGTCTAAAACCTGCCTTAATAGGCAACCGATGCTCTACTAGCTCTCGGTCCAAGTCGGGCATCTCGTGATACTCCCACGCAAAGCAACAAACATATTCTTTTAACAACTCGACTAGCTTAAACTTATAGTCGGCTTCTAAATTCTTGTTCACAAATGTCGGTCCAGGAATTGAACCATCTCCTATGTCTACTTCCTCTAACGGATTAGCCGACGTGAAACCTTGTCCCAACTTATCCATGTCATCGAGCTCTTCTATAGACTCATACATATCGTTCCCAATAGACCGATATTTCGCAAGACGCTTTTGCAACCATTCCGAGTTGGGATCCATCTAATTATTTCATACCTTCGAGCCGATTACCACCAACCAACTTTGCAGAGACGGGCACCCAGTCGCTCCTGATAACACTAGGGCAGTCAGACCCTGAGAAGTCGAGCCCTGTCAAACAAGTCATGCTGGGACGTTGCCGACTCGCCAGCACATCGGCCAAAGCAATGCAAGCCGAGTTGCCCCGAAGTCGGTCACTACCAATCGGCCTTAGCGATACAGGTATGAAGCCGTTTCTTGTAGCGCTAAGGAAGTCAAACCCGGAAAGATCACGCCTTATCAGACAAGTCGCACTGGGATGTTGCCAATCCACCAACGCATCGGCCAGAGCAACACAAGCCGAGTTGTCCGCATGAATGACTTCGACTTCCTCGTCAACCCATTGTATCAAGAATTGGTGCATAGTAGACGGCACGCACTGGTTGGCATGAACCCAATCACGGCCTAATATGACATTGTAATTACCTTGCACCTCGGCAACAAAGAATGCGGTAGCCAGAGTCTTGCTTCCCACGGTAAGCTCGACATACATCACGCCTTTGGCTTCCGTCTTTTCTTTGCCTTCAAACCCATTAAGCACCATATTGGTTTTCATCAATTCATCATCATGCAGCCCTAACTTCTTGAAGACCAAATATGGCATAAGGTTCACCATAGCACCGCCATCCACGAGCATCCTAGCCACCGGCGATCCATTAATATGACCCTTGACGTACAATGGCTTCAAGTGCTTCACTGGTTCTTTTGGCTTCTCAAAGACAGCGTTCTTGGGACCAAAATCCAACTGGGCTACCTCCCCTTCTTCATCCATGGCACAAAATTCAATGGGTAAGTAATGCACCATATTTATATCCATACCTCCTCGAGTCGGCATGGGTTCATAATCCACCATCTCCTCTTCATCGTCCTTTGAGGTGGCTACCGACTCCGGATCTTTCCCGAGTAGAGGGAGTGCGGCACATGATGTAGGTGACGCCGTAATAACCACGCCGCCTTCCTTTGATGGCATAGGAGCTACTGCACCTTCTACTCGTTTAGGTTTCCACACTTGTTTTATGGGAGCCGCGGACCAAATTTCGTTAAAGGATTCGTCCCTTAGCTTTTCCGCTTCTTGCTCTACCTTCTCTTGGTTCCTCATGCGCTGCAGTCTCCTCTTCTTGGTCTTAGACAACCCGGGAGGACACCACTTAGGTTGAGTATATTTGGGATCCCTAGGCTTGCTTTTGCTCGTGCTAGCTTCATGATCATTAGCCCTGGAACCCTGCTGGTCAGCAATTGTGTCATTACTAGAATTAGCCGGATTACCAATAATAACCGGCCCTTTACTGAGTTCTTTGTTCTCCAACTCTGGTTTGCTGGCCTTTGGGACGTCAGTACCCGGTGGCTTTGCACGCCATACCCTTCTGACCAACTGTCTTGGAGAAGCCTGTGATGGCCGACTAGCATCACCAACTAATCGGCCCCGAGTAGGAGGGGTGATTCTCTCGCGAACAAGTCTCCTCAGCGCTGCCCATCCCGGATGAAAAGCACAGGGCACCATTGGGTGTGGTCCCCACCTTCCATCGAAGCTTCCTATGCAAGGCATGTAGGGAGGTGGCGCCATCCATGGAGTCGGGACCCATGGCCCATATGACCCTACTTGACGCTGGAAGTCTCGCCTTAGAGGCGATCTCGGACGCTTCAAACGTGACGACCGGTTAGAGACAGAACCAGCCGCTTGATTGGCATATTTGGACAGCAACATATCAAAAGTCGGCTTAATTCGCTTGTGCTGTACTTTGGCTTCATTTGTTTTCCACTTGCCGACTTCTGGACTCTTGGGCTTGATAAATTTGACACGAGCATTTTCTTGTACTTGCGGTTGCCCCCCGAGTGCAGGATTTCTAATAGTAATCTTCAACGTTTCCTTGCCATCGGGTTGCTTGTCGAGTACAACTTCTCTTCCCAAGACCTTGTCTTTCTCCTTTATCTCCCTAGGTTCACCAATGACGATATTATCCTTGTTAGTGGATTCGGCTAGCTCGGGCCAAATTAACACCTTCTTTCCCTCCAAGTCGATAGCATTCATCGGGAAAGGTTGTTTGTCCACTTGCATCTCAGCAAAACTCAATTGTCCATCATTGATAGCCGATTGGATCTGTCGCCGAAAAACATTGCAATCGTTAGTAGCATGAGAGAAAGAATTATGATACTTGCAATAAGCTCGCCGTTTCAGCTCTTCAAATGGCGGCAAAGTGTGTGATATTCTAATAACTTTATCTTGCAACAACGCATCAAATATTTTATCACACTTGGCTATGTCAAAAATGAATTTCACCTCTTCTTCACGGTTCTTACGAACTGGCTTAAGAGCATTACAAGCATGTGGTTTGGCCTTAGAGGACCAAACAAACTCAGCAGCATAGACATCAACCTCATTGTTTGAACTATTACTATCACATCCGACCATAGGTATTTTAGGACGATCAGGTTTAGACCTATGAACTTCTTTGAACTCTATGCTTCGGTTCTCTTGAGCTAAAGCCTTTTGCAAGACTTGGTTAATACTTAAGAGCCCATAACCTTCTAACCTTTCTCTAATGTGAGTTCTCAAACCGTTAAGCACGAGATCAACCAAGTCTCTTTCAGTTATCACTAAGCTATAACATCGGTTCTTTGTATCCCTAAACCTCTTTACATAATTGGTGACCGACTCATCATGTTTTTGCCTAACCGATGTAAGATGTGACAACTTAAGCTCATTATTGCCACTATAAAAATGATCATGAAATTTTTGCTCCAGCTGCGACCATAAAAGGATAGAGCCATGCGGTAAAGCAGCAAACCATGAAAATGCGGTGCCTGTCAAAGATAAAGGGAATAGATGCACCTTCAACTCATTTAAAGAATTTGCTTCACCTAACTGTGCTAAATACTGACTAACATGTTCCCATGTTGTTTTCGTTCCCTCCCCATTAAACTTAGTGAAGTCGGGAACCTTATAACCCGGAGGATATGGGACTGCATCATAGTACTCGGGGGACGGCTTCTGGTACACTCGACTTCTCATCTTCGGCTCAACTCCGAAGGACTCCTGAAACATCTTGCTCACGTCCTCCCTGAGTTTAGCCAAAACTTCGTCCGTGGTGGACGAAGATGCTTGCGGTGTAAGAGCGATATGATGACTAGCTATGGGTGCTAGTTGTGGCATGTACGCTGAGCCGTAACTCAGCATTAATCTAATCATGTTTGTGCTCATAGGTGGTGCGACTAGGTTTTGGTTTGGCGTTGCCGCCGAGCCGGGTACGCTCATGATCAGATTAGGGTTCGTAGGTGCAGCCACGAGTTGACCGGTTTGGCTAGGATAAAAACTCAACGGTATGGGAGGTGCCGATGAGTTTACTGCCAGGGTTGGATTAGGGCTTACTACATTAGCAACCACACCAATAGCACCACTAGACGACTGAGGCGTATTTTCCTGAGCGTTTGTATTCTCCAAGAACGATTGATACACGAGGTTGTTACCTTTAGCAATGTAACTCTGGATCTCGGCTAGCTGCTCAGGAGAAAAGACGCTACTTACAAAGGTTTTAGCTTCTTTGCCGCGTAGAGGAGGGAACGTGATGTCTCCAACCGAGTAATGTTGCCTTGACAATCCTTCCTTGACAATCCTTCTTGAAGGTTGCGAGAAACGTCTGCAAATCCTCCTCCTCACGCTTCTTCTTGTATGCCTCGAAGGCTTGGCGATGTTCCTCCGATAGTTCATCATAGCCTGGCTTGATGATGTTATCGGTGCTTATCTCAGCGGGTTGTGGAACCTTATTGTTAGACATGATGATCTGTCCCCAGCGGAGTTGCCAAAAAGTGTGTTCGCACACGAACGCGTCACCGTGTACCCTCGGTGTCAAGCGCGATACGCAAGACAACATCGCCGGAGGAGCCTCGCCGGGAGCACGATATGCAGGACACGCCGGCGAGATCTTTTGAAGACTCGAAACCCCACACGCCCGGGAGGGACCCCGTCAGGGAGTGCGGCGGCTATGGGTTGCCCTAGGTCGGCCTGACCGCCCCTAGAGCCTCGAGGTTCGTTGTCGTCTAACACGAAGAACAACGAAGAACGAGAAGTAGAAAAACGAGGGCGAGAAATAGTAAACGAAAAGATAGTAGATTGATTTGTTCGATTGTGTGTTGTTAATCGGCCATCACCCTTCACATATTTATATAGGGCGGCTGGTCTTTCTATAGGAGAACAGGACTCCTAATCCTATCTAAATACGTACATGTGACTTTCCTTTCTCCCTTTTCTTGTCTTCCAAGTCTTGTGCACCAAATTTGGTAATCAATATATCCTTAGCCCACCCGTAGGGCAACTTCGGCAAGAACTCGGTTTGGGCTACTTGGCACAACCGAACGACTTGGTAGCACTGTGAGTAACTCGGCATATTGGACAATTCAGGAGTGCTACGAGTCACTCGGCTTGAGCTACCTACCATATCGGACCACTCGGGAGGTTGTGAGCTACTCGGCGCGCTGAACGACTCGGCAGCACTGCGAACAACTCGACACGTTGGACAACTCGAGAGCGCTGCGAGCCACTCGGCTTGAGCCACTCGTCATGCCAGACCAGTCGGGAGTACCGCAGACTACTCGGTATGCTGGATCCGCCAAGCCTCTGCTGCAAGTCAACACCAATTCTAAACGGTTATTGGCTGGCCGACTCAGCCATTAGCAATTATATTAACTCGGCCAAATCTTGCTATCAACAGGGTGTCCCCTTTCTTTTGTCCTCCTCGTCTAGCCAAGAAACATAAGTGATGTACTTTATGCCTCCTGGTCGTTCTTGCCTAAATCATTCCTCATGCTTTCCTGCTTCTGGTCTGTAACAGAGATGATTTATGAGGAGGCGGTAAAGCGGACCAAAGAGCTGATTGGAACTTATTCAAGGGAGGAGCACATAGAGTACTTGGCCATGGTGGAAGATGATACTTGTCACAACATCGTGGCCAGTTGCTTCAACATCAAAGTTCTGCTGAGGGAGATCCTGCCCTCAATCCTCATGTTAAGCTACCAAAGGGAGGTTACATGGGTCACCTCACTACCTGCTCTGCATCCAAGAAAAGAGATAGCTTTGGCGCCATGCCGAAGCCTACATCTGTTCTAGCCATAGAAGCCCAACATCCGAACAAGCCTGAGAAGTCAAGCATCAGCGGTTCTAGCAAGGAGCAAGTCTGATATTTTGGATATCACTCCACCACACCGAGAAGAGGTATGTGTATCTCCATTGAGGAGGTTCGCTTGGTGGTGTTGTTATGAGCTATCCTTCTTTTTCTTAGTTCTTGTTTATTCTTCATGTTCATTTCGAACTCTGGGATGATGTTGGAGTAGGCTTCTATTTTTGATATTTCACCTATCCTTTTATTGTGCCCTTGTTATTATGATACTATGAGTTTAAACAATTTACTGTAATGGTTCTTGAGTGGTTACCTTGTTGGTATTATGGCATATGTGCGCGTGGTTTTTGCCATCTCCATTCATAGGATTAAACCAAGATGACCCTCTCTTAGGGGCATCCTGGTGCAATAACTAATCTCATTGCTTCTTGACCTAGCTAGTAGAGAGGATTGGGCATGCGACTTGTGTTCATGATTCGTCTTGATATCAGGGGTCACGGGTGACCAATCCTTGAAGCACCCTATTACCTGAGGAAATGTTCCCCTAAGTGGTTTCCGTACGTCCTGAGTCAGAAGATTTGTAGGCCAACTATAGCACAAGTAAATGATACTTTACACTATACAGAAATTTTTGAAGGTTAACATTTGAGAACCTTTGTGCCTCCAGGCCACACTTATCCTTCTCCAGCGTGAATCTATGAAAGATTGTACCTAGGATGTTACTGTGGGATTTTGACGAATCGTCCTTTTGTCTTTCATATGCCTTGGATAAGTAGAGGAAGAAGTAACACACATGATAATTCGGGGTTCATATGCTTGTTTCTTCATTTCATGGGATAGCATGGGATAACATGACTTGGCATTGTACAATGTACTTTTTACAAGAGATGTCTACACATAGAATTTTCTTAGCTTGTCTCCATTCCATGCATGCTTTAGGACTTGATCTCCCATATTGGCGAGACGGTAAGAACCTGAGCCTAGTGTGGTGAAGATTTTGTACAGTCCCTCCCATTTCGGGCGAAGCTTGCGTTGAGACTAAGGATCCACAACCATCTTGAGCACCAAGTCACCTTTGGAGAAGGCACACTCTTTCACTCAAGAGTTGTAGAATCGCATGGCACCTCCTTCGTATACATCATGCTTGATAAGAGCTTGACCAAGAGCTTCCTCGATCAAGTCCACTTTGACTTGGTGATTTTCTTTGTTTCTTGCGAAGTTGAGTGGAATAGCTTCACCAAGTATTTCCACCCTCATGGAGTGTTGATGTATTTCTGCTGGGAGTATTGCTTCAACTCCATAGAAGGGTGTTTGCTAGTGGAGCAACTTGTTGTGGTACTCATTCTCCAAAGTACGCTTAAGAGCTCCTCCGCCCACGTCCCCTGCTTGAGAGAGCTAGCCTCAATGCGACGTTGAAGTCCTTGGAGGATGACTCCATTGGCCCTTTCAACGGCTTCGTTGCTTTTGGGTGTGCAACCAAAGGGAACTAAATGGTGGTTCCTATAGAGTCAAGGATGAAGCATTGATTCGAGACCTTGATTAGTTATTATCAAGGAACATTTTTAATGTGTCCAAGATTTCATATTTTTAACAAGACCTAAAGGATGAAGCATCAAACTAGGTTTCATTATCCATGTGAGCTCACGTGGGACTCCGAAGCGACAAACAATGTTTTTCCAAAAGAATTTGAAAGCATCACGAACTTTTTTGTAAGTCATGAGTGTTTGACAGGATTTTTGGAGCAAAATTTGGTCTTTTTTAAGGGTAAAAATAATTTGTACTGTTTGAGAAGTGATAGATGTTAATGGCTCAGCTTTGATCCACTTGGTGAAGTAATCAATTGCAACGACCACACTCTTGTAGCCCCCTTTGGCTGGTGAGAATTGTCCTAAAAGGTCCATTCCCCATCGAGCAAAAGGCCATGTGATTGGGATATTCTTGAGCACTGATACTGGTGCATTGATTGAATTGGCCATCTTTTGGCAACCTTCCCAACCTTGAAGTGTGTCGATAGCATCTTGAACCATCATTGGCCAATAGAAGCCTTGCCTTAATACTTTTGCTATCGTGGACCTTGGTGCTAGATGACAACCATAGAGTCTCGCATGAACATCTTGCAAAAGCATGATCCCTTCTTCATTTGAAATGTATTTAATAGAGTCGAGACACCTTTCTTGTATAGCTTTCCATCAAGAAGGGTAGCTTTTGAGAACAAGGTTTTGGCTTCCGGTGACTCATCATCCTCGAGTTCCCCTTTGATAGCCTTTACTATGTGTGTCATCCATGATGGAGGTTCCTCAGTAATAGTGAGAACTTCTTGGAATTCTCTAGTTGGACTATCCTCTTTGATTGATGGAGTATGGATTACTTTGAGGAAAACACCCAGTGCGAGGGGTTCTTTGGACCCTGCTGCTTTTGCCAGCTTGTCAGCATGGTGGTTTTCTCCTCGTGGTATAGCGTGTTTCCAACCCGGTGAATTAACGTTCCATTTTACTTGCTTCTTGCATGTATTCTTCACTCTGTCATCGAGACATTCGTATGATTGGTCAACTTGGTAACCACTAATTGTGAGTCCCCTAATACAAGCAAATGGCATACACTTATGGCCTTAGCCAGGTGTAGTCCCAATTGGAGAGCTTCAAATTTAGGCATCTGTGTTGGTAGCATTGAATGTTAAATGCGCAGTGTACTCCAAGGCTTTCCCTTCGGGGCTAACTAGGACTACTCCTACCCAGCCCTATTCAATCTTTTTGATCCATCCAAGTATAAAGTCCAATGAGGCTCAACAAGGTCTAGTTTTTGTGGGTCTTCTTCTACCGGGTTACCCAGTGAAATCCATTCAGCCATGAAGAAATTTCATGGCCATTCTTCCTATAAGTTTGATGGAGAAAGGGGCAAGCTCTGTAGCCCATTTTGCTGTTCTCCTAGTGGCTTGCGTGTTATCGAAGACTTCATTGAGCGAAAAGAAGGATGGTACGGTGATTGCATGACCCAAGAAGTCATAGCGAATTTTTCTAGAGGCCATAAGGAGAGCATAGCAAATCTTCTCTACTTGAGTATACCTCACTTTGGCCCTAGCTAGTGCCTCGCTCACATAATAAATGGGTCGTTGCGTTGACCCTTCTTCTTTGACCAAGACTACATTTACGATCGTGGGGGTGGTTGCTAAGTATAGGATCGATAGTTCCCCTAGGGTCGGATTGGTGAGAAGTGGTGGACTTGACAGATAAGTCTTGAGGTCCTCAAAGGCAACTTGTGCTTCGTTGGTCCACTTGAAACCTCCAAGGCCTCGAAGGGCTTTGAAAAATGAAGTCCCTTTTCAGCTGATCTGGATATGAACCTCCCGAGCGTGGCTATCCTGCCAATGAGGCGTTGGAATTTTTTTACGAACCGGGCAGTTCCATATTAAGTATCGCACGGATCTTTTCGGGGTTAGTTTCAATGCCGCTATGAGAAACCAAGAAACGCAAGAGCTTGCCTCCATGCACCCCCAATGCATTCTTCTCCAGTTTAAGTTTGACACCATATTGCCTGAGATTTTCAAAAAAATTCTTGCAAGTATTTTGGATGGGTGTTGGCTTAAAGAATTTTGATCACAGCGTCATCAACATACACTTTGGCATTTCTTAGCTGTTTTTTGAGAATGAGACTTACTAGGCGCTAAAAAGTTGCGCTGGCATTTCTGAATCCGAATGACATGCGTATCACCTTGACCGGATTCAATCGTAGAGATATATTATCCTCAAGGGGGCCGAAGGGACCTTTGTAATAATTAGTGATGTAGTTCCTTAACTGTGCATCACCAATTATGACACCCTCATCTTGTTCAAGCTGTGCCTTTTGCACTGCTTCCATTTTCTACCAAATGAAAGTTTCTTGTATTATTATCTCCTTCAAGGATATGTTTTACTTTTTCCCATTGATACCACCTAGTTGCCTCTTCTCTCGTAAGCTTGGCTAGGGCATCATTAGCATGTCGTTGAACCACCAAATCCTCATCGAATAGCGAGACCAACTCAGCCTTAATATGAAGAACATCTATGGTCTGTAAAAGGCATTGTTTCTCCTCCTTATATATTCCACTAGTATTTCTAGCCCAACTCCGCAAGAAATGCATGAGGTGGCGTATCTTATACTGCCACCTCTCCATAGGAGTAGAGCCCTTTGAAACTTTGCACCACTAAGTTGCGACCAAGTCATGGAAACCTTCTCTAGTCAGCTAGGCCAACTCAAATAGAAAGAGAGCTTGGTTTCCAATGTGGGATGCAGCACCTGAATTAAGGATTAAGGGAGTATGATCAGGCAATGCTCGTTGAAGGGCCTGCACGGTGACTAAGGGGAACTTATTCTCCCAGTTTGTACTCATGAGTACTCGATCAAGCTTCTCGAAGGTGGGATTGTCATGAGAGTTGGCCCACTTGTATAGCCGGCTAGACAGAGCTATCTCTCTTAGGTCCAAACTATTAATGACATCATTAAATAAGAATGACCACCTAGCATCGAACCAATTGTTGCTTTTCTCTTCGTGTCGTCTTAGGGCATTCAAGGGATAGATACTTAAAAGAGTGACATACAAGTGGTTTTCACTACATAAAAGTACAGTTAGATTGGTTGAACAAGAATGATATGATTAGTCTTTCATAAAAAATATACTCTATGGATTGTTACTAACAAAAATGTGACAACTAAATTGCATGTATGCAATGTCCAAAACATCATATGTTTCATATGTTACTTTTTTTGTGTGTGAAGGAAATATCAACTTTTGTTTTTGAACAAACGGAGAATTATCTAGGAGTAGTAGAATCTCATCAAGTTCGCTCTATCCTATCGACCAAACACGTTCTAAATTATTGGGATTGAATCGCTGGAAGTCTAGTCATCTCTTCAGATGAAGACAAGCGAAAAGCTGTCGAATCTTATCCTAGCTAGATAAGAGTATCAATAAATACGTGTAGGGTGGATCAGTGTGAACCATGGAGATTGGCCAGGCGTTTTATTATATGCGTCATACGTATCTTAACATAGATGATATGAAAAGAAAGTTAAAAGGTTTGAAAAGAGTGGCATGCATAGTGTTTTCATTTAGACTTTACACCGCGTGGGCATACATAATATTTTCTTGAAAGCATCTTTTTGTAAGTTGACTTAAAAATTTAAGTTGACGGTTAACAATTTTAAACTTTGATTCTTTATCTAACAGTTAACAATTAATTAGATAGTTATATATTTTAGGAACTGTGTGTAATTTTAAGTTTAGAGATGTGCAATTAGATAGTTGCGTATTTGTAGACCTAAAGTTGCATAAATTTTTATTGTGCAACTGTAGCAGTAATAATGTGCAAGTCTGTAGACTGACTCGGTCAATTAACTGAGAAATAGCTAATCCGTATTTTTTTTACAATCTACATAATATTTATTGTCTTTTATAATTTATATAAGTGTGTTTTATTTTCCATTACTCAGAACCGCAATTAACATTGTCTCACAACGGTAAGGCTACCACATGGTTCGACAAATCCCTGGGAGTTCTACTGGGTCGTACCAATTTGGCCATTTCCGGGTAGCTCTCGCCAGGATTCTCAAAATACCTCAGGCATCAGAATTCTTCCAGGCCAGCAAAATTAAACGACACAACTTAGCAGGCTACAAAGCTAATACTACTGAGGCCCCTTTTGTTACAGCCGGAGTTTATACATAAGCCAGTTATAGATATAAGCTTCAGTTAAGCTACTGTTGAGATAAGCTCCAGATAAGCCAACTATCTGTTTGTAAAGGCTTATCCCATAGAAACTTATGATATAGGAAGAAAGGAAAATGTCTAGGCCATGTGTTTAAGAATATATATACATCGGACTTATTATGATCCAAAGCAGTCCAATTACATTCTCTCCTCGCAATTTTTTTTCCATTCTTCATGTAGTCAGGAAAATCACAAGAATGTTACAGTAATTGCTCATGCCAAATACTTCCTGACTATGCTACACACTGCTGCCATGTAGAGCAGCAAAACCAGAAAATATGCTTTCAGCTTGGGCTGGCACACATACACAGGAAGATGGTGAAAAGATCAGATTTTTCTAAGGATTATAAGATGATAAAATTATTTTCACATTATCACATAGGAATATCAAATATTCAGTGGTAAAAGCAGAAAAAAAAGGAAACAAAAAAGAAGCAGCACGGACGGTCCTCCCGGCCGCTGCCGCCGCCGCTCCAGGAACTGATGGTGTTGTTGTGGTTAGAGGCGGGGCGGCGTCCTGCTAGAGCGGAGGGGCCGCGCAATGGGGACGGCAGGGGGCAGCGGCGGGGCAGCGTCCGGCTGGACCCTCGACCCGTGGCGGCGTCATGGGGCAGCGGAGGGGGTGGATTTGGTTGGGGGCGACGGAGGTGAGGCGATGGCTGGTTGGGGGAGATGGAAGTGAGGCAGTAGCTTGTTGACGGAGTGACGGAGGCAACGGTGTCCGGCTGGAGGGGAGGCGCGATGGGAGCGTGGGGGGCGGTGGCTGCGTCAAGTTGGGGGGCAGCAGAGGAGGTGCGGGGCAAGCCGGTCGGGAAGGCTCGGGGGAGGGGAGGGCGGCGCTGGGAGGCGCGGGAGCGGCGTGGAGGGGCGGGCGGCGCGGGGGCGTCATAGGGAGGGGAGGGTGGCGCTGGGGAGGGGCCGACACGGGAGAGGGGAGGGTGGCTGTACAGGGTGGGATTTAGGTGAGTACCCTAATGGCAATTCGCGCATAAATTGTTACAACTTCGAGGACAAGTTTAAAAGACAGTTTGAAAGAGCTCGGAAAACTGCTAGGGAGAAGCTTTTTTCATATACAACAGTACGCTGGAGCTTATAGAATAAGCTAGCTTTAAGAAACGTATTTGTTGAAGTTTATAGCTTATTTAGGGTATAAACCATCTATACCTGAATACTGATGATCAAGCGACGCCATCCGAGCGTGGAGAAGCCGCCCTGCTCCACTCTCCGGACGTTCCGGTATGACCTCCGGTAACTGAACCGCTCCTGCCATCACCGTGTTTGTGCTCAGCCTGAACAGATTTATATGAACTGGAGTTTTCAGTGGTTTGAACTCATAACACACTTCCTGTATTTCTATGGCGATAAGCACGAACAGCTGCTAACCCTGCCACATGGAAAGATTTATGCTATGCTAAGTTTTTTTGAATCCATTGGAAAAAGTTCATAAAATCAGTCGCTCTGACATGGAAAACTATACCAATTACAATAGAACCCACCGCTCCCCCCCTCCCCCGCGGAAAAAAAAGGAGCACGTAATGCCAAACGAAGCCTTAGAGCAACTTCACCCGAGTTGCTATTCCCTTCCCTAAAACCAAATTTAGCAATTTGAGACAAAAAGGGTCTCCAGCCGGCTTGCTATCGAGCTCCCCAAAAATTGGGGGGTTAATTGATCATATGCCCTGTTTTTCGGTGGCACTTGATCATATGCCCCGTTTTTATTTGCCATTGATCATATGCCCCGTTTTTCATTGTCTCTTTGCTCATATGCCATATCTCAGTTATTTTAATATTTTTCGTGATGATTAGGACCGAGAGTGTGCTGAACTCCCCAAAATGCCCTTCGTCCCTCTCCTTCCTCTCCTCCTCTCCAACCACCTTCCACGTCTCCGTCCAGGACACGCCCTCGCTGCCCCAATCGTCGCACCCGCCTCGCCGTGGCAGCAGTGGCGCTCGACGCGTGCGAGCTCGCCGAGGCGCCCGTCGCCGCCGCGGTCAAGGCCACCTTCCCCGTGCTCGCGCTCCGCTGGTTCCTGGAGAACACCGAGGTCCGTGCTCAAGGCGTAGCGCAACATGCGGCGTTGGGCGCGGTGCTCAGCCACCACCGACAGCGCGGCCTCGTCGGCCTCGGTGGCCCCCAATCGCCACAGCCGGCTCGCAGCGCGGCCGAGGATGCGCCGGACTGGAAGCAGCTGCGCGCGGAGAGGCCGCGCCGGCGCCCGGCGGGAGCAGGCGAGGGACGCGGCGCACGGCCGGCGCGGCTCACGGGCAGGAGTGGGTAGGGGCGCAAGGGCGGCGGCCGTGCGGAGGAGAGTAGCCATGGGGGCGGGCGGGGAGCGAGGGAGTGCTTGCTGCTAACTGGATGCGGGAGAAGAGAACAGCACGGCATGAGATAACTTGACGGTAAGATCTCCGTCTCCGTGGCAGCTTCATCCTCCAGCAGCATGGGACTCACGGAGCGAGAGCCGTCGGAGGCCGCGGCGAGAACCGGAGGCGACCTGAAGCGGAGGAGCGGCGCGAGTGAGGGTAGTAGCCTGAGCGCGCCGCCAGAGCCAGCGCGGTGGGGCGGGCACGCCGGCGCGAAGGACCTAGGCGCGGCGGAGAGGAGGAGCCTGGAGGAGGAGATGGGAGCGCGGGTGAGATGGAACGGCAAAGAGATAGAGATAGGGCAATTTAGACATTTTCGGTAGTCTTTGTCCTAGTCGGCTTAAAAATAAATAAAATATATAAAACGGAGCATATAAGCAAAGAGACAATAAAAAATAGGACATATGATCAATGGCCACCGGAAAAAACGGAGCATACGATCAATTAACCCAAAATTAGGAGTTGCTGTCCCTCCCTCTCCCTCCCCACATCCAGCAACCCACCCCGGCTTACTATCCACCAACTGCTATGCCCCCGACCCCGCTTGGAAATCTCCCTCCCACCGACTGTGAAGGTATGTCACCTGCACCGCCGTCTTCTTCGTTGCGTCGCCGCTGTCTTCTTCCTCCGCCGTCTTCTTCCCCGTCGACCCCGCTGATGGCGCGCCGCCGCCGACGCCACACCCTCGCCACTCTGTTCGGCTGCCGCCGCCCCGCTGACCCCGCTGCCGGTGCCGCACCCCCGCCTCTCCCTTTGGCTGCTCCGGCTCGATGCTCCCGCCGCCCCCACCTGGGCAGCTGGCACCGCCTCGGCTCCCCCTCCAGATATGGAGCGACGGCAAAGGAGGAGGCAGGAAGCGTAGGGGGCCGAGGAAGGTGGGCGGGTCCGAGGACACCAGGGAGCTCGCTGGGGCCGTCGGGGTAGGTTGCGCGAGAGAGAGAGAGGGAGGAGAGAGGGGAACGGCGGAGAGGGGGATTTGAGGAGGGTGAGATCGGGCCAGGTTGGGGTCACAGTGAGGATGAGAGGGGGATTTGGGGAGGGTGATTTCGGGCCGGGTTTGGGGGGGGTGGGGAGAGGGATTTGATCTGAGATTTTGATGGTGAAATTGAGAGGAATTGAGAGGTATTGAGAAGAATTTGAGAAGTGAGAAAATTTCATTTATCTTACAATTTTAACTAGTATATGCAGTGAGAGATAGCCATTATTTGCAAGATATATTCAAAGAATTGAAAGAGCTATTGAGAGGTATAGGATGCAGAGATTTAGAGAGAAGAATGAGAGATGAGTTGTTGCTATTTAAAACATGATCATAGATGTTCATGTTATTATTGTTCTATGCTATATTTTTGCTTAATTTTATATTGTTTGTAGCAATAATTGGATGGCTAAATTGAGAGATGAGTTGTTATTATTTGAATGAGATCATATATATGTGCTATTTATTATTGTCGTATGCTATATTTCTGTGCATAATTTGCTATTGTTTGTGTATAACTGTTAAAAATTAGCCATTCAAAATTTAGCCATTACAAAAATTAGCTGTTAAAAAAATAAGTTAGTTGCAAAATATTAATACAATATAGGTGAGAATATAGGGAGCGATATTTAGGGAGTCGGTTGGAGTACGCAGAGAAATAGAAAGAGAATCTTTTAGTGAGGCTCTCTATATGAAAATATAGATAATGAGATTTGGTAACTCGGTTGGAGTTGCTCTTATATGCTAAAAATGAGTAGTGCCTAACAGCTTATCTGTCATCGCCATGGCCAGATTCAGAACTTGGCCTGCTGCTTCCTTGCTGCCAGAAACTTCGCCAGCTTCCCTGAACAGCTTTTAGTCCTCGGGTGCCTCCTACTACTTTAGGGTCTGTTTGGATAGCTGGGGATTAGACTCCACCCCGTCGAATGTGCAGATATTTTACCTCAATTTTCCCTCCACTCCAGAGGAATTAAGCTAATCCCTCTCCGGATTTCTCGTCGTCCCATCCCACTTCCTCCTCAGCTCCATCTACGGGGTTGGCACAAGGCTACCACAGCAATGGCGCAGGTGCAGAGCGTGCACAGTGTAGTAGTAGAAACACAAGTAGATGTGGATAGGAGGTAATTGATTGGAGGCTTGGCCTTTCTTCATTTCCTTTTGCTGAGTTACCCAGCACTCAGCATCAGCATGGCCAAAACTTCCAGAAAACTGGAATGAGGTAAAAATAAAATTTGGTTTCAGAAGTAGAAGGGGTAAGAATGTAAGATGCACTGTTCTTAAGAAGAAGCTTGAAAACGGACAAAGTTAAAGTGGAGAGGGTAATATAGACTTTTTCTATTAAGAATCACCTGATACTATGAAGTTGAAGAGCAAGACTCTATGGTTGTCATCTAGCATCTAGGTGATACGAAAAGAAAGTTTAAAAGGTTGAAAAGAGTGGCATGCATAGTGTTTTCTTTTAGAATTTACACCGCGCGAGCATACATAATATTTCTTGAAAGCAACTTTTTGTAAGTTGACTTAAAAAATTTAAGTGTACTATACCAGTGAATGAGCCTACCAGTAGTACCAGCAATATTTTCTTAAAGACTTTCTGTGAGTACAACATCGAGCATAATTTAAACCTGCTGGTCAGATGTCCACATAGTTGGACATAATCTCCGGTCAGTTCCAGAAGCTTTTAACCCCATTGGCAATCATCAAGTAAGAGCCGCATATAGTGGACTGTTTCTTTTCTTTCTTTCTCAACTACATGCAGGAGAACTGTATGCTTCCCATATGTGACCATCGTGTTTGTTTCATTAACCTCTTGAATCTTGTCCATGTAGGCTCGAAGAAGTGGCTTCCCCGCACTTCTTGAGACTTGATACTTTGACAGCCTACCAAGTAAGCAACTCAAATGTTTGTAATGTTATAATCGACACTTGATAGCACCAACTCAGCAACTCAAGTGTTTGTACTGTTATAATCGACCCCAAAAACTATCATATTGAGTTGCCAACACATTTATTTGACCTTCCCTTCCATTAAGTGCCTATATCTTTCAGCAAAGCATATAGTGCACCGAGTGTATGTCACCAGACTCGCCGAACTGCTCAAGTGCTTCAAAATGTCACCAGACTGGCCGAACTGCTCAAGTGCTTCAAAATCCGTTGACCACTATACGGAACTAATTACACAGATTTCGATTGAGAGATAGAAACATCCAGTTCAACTGAACTATATCCAGGAAGCTTGTCGACTTTTACTTCCTTCACGAAGCCTCTTATTCTCTCTGCATCACCATACCTCCCAGCGTCTGAACATATGTTTGCCAAGCTCATGGAGTAGCCGCTCTTTGCAGGAGACATGCCCATCAATCTCTTTGAAATCCGTTCAGCAGCATCCATTTCACCATGCACTCGGCAAGCTGCCAATACACCACCAAGCATGGCCTCGTCAGGCTGGCAAGGCATTTCCTCTATGGGATTCACTGCCTCAACAACACGGCCTGCCCTCCCTAATGCATCAGCCATGCAAGAGTAATGCTTCAGCTCAGGCTTGATGCCACGCTGTTTCATCAGCTAAATATAGCATACGCTTTGTCCACATGCCTGAATGTGCACAGGCTGACAGGGCCCCGAGAAAGGTGACCGAGTTCTGTTCCACTCTTCAGCCGCCATTTCATCAAAAAGCCTCAAAGCAACATCAGAACGCCCATTGAAACCATGGCAACAATCAGCATGCTCCACGAGATAACGTCCCGCCTGGGCATCACAGCAAACACCCGTTCGGCATATGCAAGCTGCCCACACTTGACGTACATGTCCACAAGCGTGTTCCCCAGAGACAGCGGCATCTCGAGGAACATCCTGACACAGCACGTATGCACGCTTCTCCCATGGCGGCGGCACCCAAGCTGGCCGCACGCGAGAAGAAGGCTGACCATGACCACCGCGTCCAGCTGTACCTCGGCAGGCACCATCCCCTGGAAGAACCGCAGGGCCTCCACCGGCTGCCCACGCTGCGTGTACGCGGACAGCATCAATGTCCACAAAAGGGCGTCCCTCTCGCGCATTCCGTCGAACAGGTTCCGCGCGTCGGGGAGGTTGGACAGGCCTCCGCGCGTCGGGAGGTTGGACATGCCGGCGTAGCACAGCACCAGCACGGACGCCACGAAGAGGTTTCCGTGGCTCCTAGCTTGACGGAGAGCGCGTGCGAGGAGGCAGCGAGGGCCGCTGAGCCGGTGAGCGCGCCGGAGCGGAGGACAGGGGGCAGGGTGAAGTGGTCGGGCGGGAAGCCCCGCGCGAGCATGTCGCGGAACGTATGGAGCACCTACAGGGGGCGGCGGAGCGCGCGAGCGAGGCGACGAGGGCGTTGAAGGAGGCAAGCGTGGTGGGGGATGGCATGCGGTGCGGCCGAGCACTCGCCGACGCCGGTCGCCGTCTCGTCCGGAGCAAGGAGTTTGGCGTGAACGAAGAGGAAGTGGGCTCGCCTGCGTGATTGGGCTGGGGCGATGCGGTGTAGTGTTGGCGGAGGCCGATTATGCTTTTCGTATTTCTGTGTTGGGCAGCAATGGAGCAGGCTGGATGTCCGTTTCCCGGGCCAGCAACAGTTGGGCTAGTTATTAGAAGGAATCCTTGTTAGAAGGAACGATCGACTAGATAGTGATCCATTTCTTAAACATTACTCTCTCTGTCTAAAATATAACTTAGTTTTTCAAAGTGATATTTTAATAATTAATTAACTAAAACATATATTACTTTAGATAAAAATAATTTATCTCTATTCGTAAATAGTTGCCGTTTTAGACATTGACTCGGTTTCCAATATGCATTTTGACTACTACTTTATATATATATATATATATATATATATATATATATATAAGCAAAAGAGTTACAAAAATATTTATTTAGAAAATATTTTTATAAAAAAAACTAATAATACTACTTTTACCTTATCAATCTAAATATTTTTGAATCTAATAGTAGTCAAAGTTAGAAAAGTTGACTGCATGCTTTCTAAAGCGTAACCTATTTTCGAATGTATATAGTATAAATTATGAAAGTATATTTCATGATGGATCTAGTAGTAACAATTTTTTGTAATTGTTGAGAATTTTTCTATATTGACGGTTGACTGTCAAATATTTTTAAATCGGCTTATGTTTTGGATCAGAGGAGGTACTAAAAGAAACTACACCTTTTCTTGACAATTATTTTACATCGCTCTTTCACGAAACACGCTTTCACGATTTACAATAGAAACGAAAGGCATGGCCCACTCGTCAGCCACACAATCAACATGACTATCAAAAAAGCTACAGATGAATAGAGACATGTCCCATGCAATTGTGTGGGAAAGCCTGCTAGTTCGTAATAGAACGGTACTCGCCGGCACGGGTTGTACGACACGTTATCGACACATGTCTCCACTGATGAGCCTTCTCATAGGCTCACTTGACATCGGATGAGAAGGTATGAATTGGTGAATATATGTCAAAAATAAGTTCTATTGTTAATCTAGATTTTATTTTTCATATTTAATTGGCATCCAAATCTGTTTTTCCTACCCACATGCGAAATTCCTTAGCGAACATTGCCGATGGAAGTCGCTGGCCAATGCCGATCGTTCTTGATGTGGGAAAGATAATGAATAATAGTATTCATCATGCATACAACAAACCGAGGACGGTTTGTTTTGAAGAAAGGGAGGATGATGCGGGCACATCAGTGACCATTTGTATTTATCAACATGACTCTTTATGTTGGAAAGAAATGTCCTCGGTTTATTTTGAAGAAAGGGAGGATGATGCGGGCACATCAGTGACCATTTGTATTTATCAACATGACTCTTTATGTTGGAAAGAAATGCTAAGCCTCGTTGATAATTATTATCAGGTGGGTTCAATTAACACTTGTCTTATACACTTCATATATCGAGAGGCAGAGTTACTACTTTAGTTCTATGATATGTGCAGGACACTTGTTGAGCTATACAAGTCCAAAGTGAAGATGAGATGTGATGGCGTCCAGCGGGAGGAGAGGGAGGAAAGACTGTAGTACAAGTCAAAATACGTAAGTGTCTACATACATATTTAGAAAGTATATCGAATCTACTCAACGAATCAAACGGTGCACAATTTGGAGCTTCCAAGAGAAAGTTATGGCCAAGAAAGTAAATGTTGCACAAGTTGTTTCAGACTACACGCGAGAATTGACATACTTGAAGAATCCGGATCTTATATGGTAAGTATTGGTGGAACCCTACACTACTATAAGTATCCAAAGGTTACTAATGTCATCATTATCTGGTTCCACTCGGAATTGGGGCAAAAAGGCAAGAAAACAGAAGATGGAAAGGATTTGGCTTGTTTCGGATTCGGTTCGGACAGCCAAGAGGTCCGAATTTAAAACAGTCGTGGTTTCCTCGTACGAACTCTAAATCAGGCAAATAAGTACTTGTTGGAAAGCTAACTCCAAGTACTTTCCAACGAGTATATGTCTATCCATAGATTCCTTTCGATCCATCCGCAATCATCAAAACAAGTTGGAGATTGTATCTATTCTTTTCCAAATGGTCACTGATGTGCCCGCATCAGTTCTGCTATTGGACACAGGGAATTGACAACCGTACGTGGGGACACAACGCGCATGTGCATGTACACGCCCACACTATTGCCACTGCCATGCTAACCCATATGATGACCTCACTGGTGCGCCACCCGCACGGGTGGCCATGACAGCGTGCATCGCCTCCCGCACAAGGCAAGTGGCCCCATAAGGCTGTCGTGGTATACTGCCGCTACCGCACGCCCTCCCGCACGAGGGGCTAGTAGACGCTGCCCTGCCGCACCACCTCCCGCACGAGGACGGTGAACAATGTGTCGCCTCCCGCACGAGGTAGGTGGGCACGCGCCACCGCGCTCGGCCCTGTAGCTGCCGTGCCACGGCCCCGCGCTTGCCGGCCAAGCCTGCATTGTGCCATCCGCATTGGCCCCGCATGGCCATCGCATGGCCGCCATACCACTGCACCATCACGCGCATGACCCCACACCAGCCGCCACACCTCCGCCATGGCCCCACACGTTGTTGTTGCGGCCCCGCACGGCCTCGGCCACATTCAGCTGCCACCGCGCTCCCTGCATAGGACCGGCAAGCCTCCCGCACCGTCGCCGCGTTCGCCTTCGGCCACCGCCACCCACCACGCTGGCATAGGCTGGGCAGTATAGGTAGGCTGAGTGGGCCAGGCGGCTAGGCAATTCGTACAACATAACATACGTATGTCGTGTGCTCTTTCTCTAAGTATTTTTTTACTGTATTTTTAGAGCTTTTGTGACATGGCTATAAGGGATAAGTATACAAGGGGGAGTGTTGAGTAATTGCAGAGCCTACCTTAATGTACCCCACCTCCATATAGGGGTAAGATTCCCCATGTTTCTTAATTGAGTCTTTATTCCTTTGACTTTGTATGTTCTTCTTTTAGCTATAAATATGAGGGACTCATTATTATTCTATATTTTTTTTAGAGAAGTGATCAATCAATAAGGAAAGAAAGAAGTCCTGCTACTTATTGTGTCCACTTTATTTTACTGTACTTATATGTTCATCGTATTTCTTTACTTACTCGATTTTATATACTTTTATATCTTGCTCTACAATCAATGTACAATCATTGAATCAATGGACCGGACTGGTCAGCACGCGTCGAAGGACGGTGCAGTCGAAAATTGTTCTGTCGACGCCAACAAGCGTATCGTAGAAAAGCAGTTCCTAATGCCTAACTGCCATCCCTTCTGTTGGTTCATCTAGACCACTTAGGATCCAAAACCTTTGGAAGCATATCCCACAAACTTTGCAAACTTTTGCAGGAGTCTCCAACTGCAATCATCACCAGCAACCCCACCCCAAGACACGACCAAATGGCCGCGCTTTTTCAGGCCTACGAGATCCCTGCCTTTTCCTCTCCTCTGCACGCAACAGTGTCTAGATCCATCGTTCACAAATCACCAGCGAGACGCCACGAGCTGAGTTGAATGAAAGCACGACGATCGCCACGAGAAGCGGTTCCGTCCCTGTGCGGTCCTCGCTCTGGTGCCACTTCGCCTGCGTCACTGCATGCGCGCGTCCACTCCACCGTGCCGCACTTGTTCTCCTCTCCCGCTCGTTTCAACGGCACGCACGCGCGCGCGCTGGAGTGATGGTCTCTGTTGCTTGTTTCTGCTCTGGACACGACGTCGATCTCTGCTTAATCTCCATCCGTTTCTACCTGTATGCTTGCAATCAGACCGAAATATATGCCGCGTCCTTTCATTGTTTTCTTCTCCTTTAATCTTTTGCTCGCCTTTGCGAAAAGCCGCTGAATTATTTACGCGTGCATGATATGCGACGGAGCGATCAGCTTTGCTTAATTTGTCCTGTTCGTTGAGGTTGCGGAGGGACTGAGCCCTTCTTCCTAACTGTTGCTGTGAACTCTTTATGGGAGAGAAGAGTTAACCATACCCATACCAGGTACTAGTACAAAGCCAAGACGTCGCTATTGCAATGGCCATCGACGTACCTGTTCCAATCATGAAGCTCTCAGAGAGATTCCAGGATTAGATGGAGTGTATTTTCATAGCTTTTTGTACGTGTTTACTTGAAATAATAGAGGAGCACTTTCAGACATACAGGTCACAGTAAAAGGCACTGATATTCTTCCGTCTCACACAAATAATTTCATTGATCAAGAGCTCTTTAGCAGTGCTTACGCTTTGCTTAATGCAAGGACACAACGACTAGCCGACTACACTTTGACACGGACCATTCATGGATCTTTTCTGTGACAAGGAAATAAAGAAACAAATGGAATCAGAGAATTAAGCCAATGAGCCCTAGTTCGATATGCACCCTTCTTTTGTCTGATGGGCCTTGCTCGCTTTTGCTTTCCTTTGCTAGGCTTGTCACTTAAGGCCTAGCTATGTCGAACTGGCAACTGTAGCTCCACTGGAAGTAATGCCATTCTTTCATAAATGTTTACTATAGGCAATGTAGGTTATATAGTTCATATCATAGCCTGTTTTATAATTTTATTACAAGACTTGTGCCTTAAAGAAGAGATGTGCAGGCTAGTACTAGCTAGTAGTGGTGATGGAAGCTACAGCCATTCAGAACGCAGTGCAGCCAATGGAGGCCAGCCGCACATGCAAAATGTAGAGTTTCTTTCTGTTCCTAGTTCAGAGAAAAAAGGAAGAGCACCATCCCACTCGAGTGGGAGCCTGATTGAACATAAGATCCAAGCTTTTTGCTAATGCAAAGATGAATCTCTGACCAAGGGTTTGAATATGCATCATCATCTTGCTTTAGCGTGTGCCTGCGTGAGCAAGTGAGCAATCAGGAGGACGCCGGTGACGACACGGCTCAAAAGAAAATGTTTAATGGGGATGCACTCATGCGGTTTAGCTCGAATAATGGCGCGTGAAAGCAATCAGGCAAGCGGTGGAAAAAAAAAGGATCCATGCATCAATCAAGGACGGAGCAGCAAGCAAAGCATGGTGGAGGCAGAGCAAGGATTTGATTTGCACTGCTCAATCATGCTCGCTCTGCAAGTATATATACAAGGACATGATAAAGCCCATAGGCATGTTAGTATAGCTCCATGGACATATAGTGCTGGATAAAGTCGTCGTGTATGTAACTCAAGTCTCCTTCAATGAGGTTCGGAAACAGATAAGGCCATGCATGAGGTAGGGACTAGCTTATCTCCCAAAAAACTATTCATGTATGGCAAGATATGAGATGGTGGATGACTTCATAGATGCAATGTCGAAAGGTAGTTGTACGTGCTCAGTAGATGTTCTGCAAGTTTATTGACATAAGCCTGATGATTAGGGCTTACCAGAAATGATGCAGTAGGAATGATTAAAAGTAACAACCGAACAGTTGTAACGCTCTTGAATTGGCAAACTCCTGAAATATATCATCGATGTGTGATCAAACAGGGAAACAACTGGCAAGAACAGCAGACGAAGAAAGATCATGTCTCATAAGCCACAACCGACACTGGTAGATTGACTTTCAGTACAAAGCTACAAAGGCATTCACACGTTGCAGAAATGATTGATCACTCAATTGCTACTCTGCATTGCCGATAAATTTTCAGACTGTTATGAAACTAGGAATTCTGGCAGATGCGAGTACTCTGTAATAATAACAATATAAAAACACGAGTTAGAATGTGATATTTTTTTATTTGAGCCATCCTAAATCTGTAATCCAACTTCATAATTCTTCATACAATTATCCAACTTCATAATTCTTCATACAATTGTTATGTATAAAAATTAGACCCTCCCTTGATCACTTATATATTCATTGGCTCTTAATTATATTTAATGCATCCTAATTACTCTATTTTAATTTGTATACATCATAATTGTTTTTTCGGTGCTTAAAGACTTGGTTTTTAATGTGCTATTTATTTATTAAATTAATTTTCTTACATCTTTAACATATGCTTTATACACAGTCTTTTTTGCTTCGAATAGTTTTCTACATAATTAAGTATATCTTTCATACAATATATATTGCGTAAAACATGCACTAGACGCGTAGTTGCTAGTTGATGTATGTTTCCATGTTTTTGCCATTATGAAATGGCAACAAAAAAATTGTACATCTCAATGGATGATTCCTTCTTGCAGTCTAACTGGAATAGTGCTCCTGAAAGTGGCAGATATGGGATTTTTTAAGACGCTTCTACTTACCACATAGGAGGTAAAAGCAAGAAACAAATCTAGACAATAATTCTGACGTTACCCTCCATACTCCACAAAAGGAAAGTGATTTTCTCTAATCAATCTCAGGAAAGTCTCCATGCTAGAAAAGGAATGTCAAACTAAAATTCGTTCATCTCCATTCGTTCTTTCTATTGCGTGAGGATATATAGACAATATCAAGTCCATTTGACCCCATAAAATTATTAATTGCCATTCCATGAAATCAAAATTATACATTTAAGAATAAAAAAACATTAGTAGATACAGGGATTTATTTTCTGTATATACCCAATATTTTCAGGATCAAACTTTTTGGATAAGTTTCGGGTCGACACGTTCAGGAGCATTTCAATGAAATTTCACATGAGAATTTCTTTTCCACAGAGTTTTCCAATTGTGGCAGGTCTAGGTGTGAGGATCCGAACTTAACTTCCAGACCCTCCCTGTGTATCTCCTCATCAGTCCAGGATCAAGCTGATGAACACAGGCGAATTGATATCACTGCACACATCACGGAACATTTTAGAAACATAAACAATTGAGTTATAGCAGCGATAAGACTAAATGAAGTAACTAGGACTTATGTCCCTTACCATTCAGAAACACAGCGGAAAATAAAGCATAGATGTCTCCATCTCAACCACAGGCAGTCGACGGAGGCCACGTGACCTAAACCTCAGCATTGACGTAGAAAAACCTCATATCTTCACCACCATCTTCAAAGATATCTGAACACGTCCAACAAACAACATGCACGATGAGTACTTTACGTACTCAGCAAGCCACCTGGCGGCAGATGGTCCTACTAAACTACATGCAAGGCTTCAACGGAAGGCTTATGGCTCATTTGTAGAAAAGCAGTTTTAGTTGAAATATTACGGTAGATTCAAAGGCATCATTTTGATGAAAACCAATTTTTATTATCAGGGGTGTTTTTCAACAGGTGTGGTCCACGACCAACACACTCGAGCAAGGACTCCCACCTTAGCTCGACCATAGGATTCATCAGCAAATGGGTAGAGGGAAATAGCAAGGGGGAGAGGGACAGGTCCTTTTCATCAAGAATGAGGCATGTGCTTTCCATAACCGTGGACACGGCTAATCGATTAGTTTTAACTCTGCAGAGTGTGTACACTTTACCCACATGACACGATCATCCCTTATGCCAAGCTGATCGGGCTTGTACACACGCCCATCGGTGTGTCGGCAGGGTGACCGTGACGAGGTCTTTTAGCTAGATCCCCCTGAGGTGTGACATGCCCACCGGGTCTGGCTCGGAGTCGAGAGTACATCCCAGCACTCCGATCCCCCCATCTGTGCCGAGGGTCCTCGTAGCTACGTCCACCCCTTCTGCGGTACGGCAACATCGGCACCAAAGGCTGACTAACCTACTTGACCAAGCCAGTGCCCATATAGCATGTGGTTGTACTGTTGTCACAATTCTCCAACTTCAAAACTTCGGCCTTATGCGGTACGGACGACCAATGGTTCCTTTAAACCGGCCTTCTGCGGGTAGGACAACCATATGCTCCTTCATCACATGATCCAGCTGTCGCCCGCACCATATTAGATGGTAAGTTTCACCTAGAGTAGAATAGGAAGAATAGAGAGAGGGGGAATCATCGGGCATCCGTACCTAGCTCAGCGAGCTCAACAGGTTTCAACGAGGATCATCGATCCGATATTCATTCCTCCGTAGAGGCAAATCAAAACAACCTAATGATGAATTTAAGCATGGCTAAGCATATCTCTACTCTATTCAGAATAACACCTACTAATCTACTCAGGGTATCAAGTATAAAGGGCGACAAGCAGACAGGGTAAAAGTGTGTCAATCGACACGCTAGCTACTGGAGTAAAACAGCATGCATGTTTATAAACAATAAAATATAATGACTTTGAAAATATAGGATTAAGTATGATCAAGAAAAGGGGGCATGCCTTCGTTGACGTGTAGGTCTTCTTTTGCAGGAACTTGACCTTACCCAACTTCGCTGCTTCCTATTCGTCCCAACAGCAATAAAGTGCAAGGCAAATAAATATAAATCCAATTTAAATATCAAATGAAAATACCAAAAGAATAGGGCTAGCAGGGTTGGATAGGTATCAAAGGACAAAGGTGAAGGGATAGGATTGTCGAAAGACAACTAGGAATGTGTGAGATTATATATCTCAACCAAATGGAGTACATGTACTCGAAAGGTGGTCTTTCGGATCAGGATCATTCTAGAAAAAGGATAGATTTATGGAGGATAGATTCAGGATCATTCTAGAAAAAGGATAGATTTATGGAGGATAGAATTTACAATTGGGAATAGGATATGGTCGATGACAACAATAGCACAACCATATGATTAAACATGGAAACCCGACATACAAGTAAAATAAGCATAACCTATCATACTAGTACACAAGCAAGGTCCTAGCATGCTAGTCAGTTAGAAATGATAATAGACGACATGACAATCTATATGAACTACCATGCAACATACAACTGGACATCATGTAACAGACTAGATAGACTAGGCATGAAATAGAAATTAGGTAAGGCATAGCATAGCACCAAACATATAATCGTGCAGTTACAATCAAATAACAATCATTAATAATACAAACGGTGATTAAACAATATGACCAATTAACAACTAGCATCTACATCACATGCATCATACATATATGCAATCTATGACATAACATTAACTCTACTCATGCTATTGTGTGTATATAATGCAGCAATCAACCTACACCTACTACACATAACAATAATAATATTTTAGTAAAGAATGATTATTAGCAACATATATGCATATATTATAATTGATACCTAGAGGTTAACCATGTATGTGTGAGTATACACCACCTTATGGAAGTGTAACATAAGATATCAAGCTATGCATACTAGTACATACATACTATATGTCCATCAACTAACATACGATATGATTAAATAATAATAATTCAGTAAGGGATTATTATTCCAACATGTAGATTGTCAACAATATTAAGTCTAATTATATATATATATATATATATATATATATATATATATATATATCTCTATATGCAACTACATGATTATGCAACATAAAGTCATATTGAACATGTGCAACATAATTGTGTTTAAACAAACAATTAAATTATACACATGAATAAAATAATGTGTTCAACCATTGCATGACAGATTATTATCTAACACATGGATTAGCCTATGTATATATGCATAAATATATACACATACCTGCATATGTAAACCACATGAAATGCATCAAAAAAAATATGAGACATGTGTGTGATCTTAACCATATTATACACAGAGGTTACAATTATGGCTAAATATTTTACAACACCATTAGTTAAAACAGGAAGCATCTATATATATAATAACTTTATATTTTGCATAACATCATGTCATACTTCCATTTAAATCTACACATATATCTTATCATATTATCTACACATGGTGACATGGAAATCATAACATGTTTATTAAACAATCATCATCACGTGTGATTAAAGACACTAACATGCTAGTAAGCAACCTTATGCCATATACAATAATAATCTTATGTGTGCTAGTAGATGTACATTATACAAAGATCAACTACCATATGATATGTCATATTAATATTAGCTTAGTAAGATTATGCTTCTACTATTATAGGTTATATGCAATATTAGGTTCGATTATATATTGTATAACACAATATATGTGAACATACATAATATCATGCAATATGAATCTTATTAAATATGAACAAATTTATCCACAATATAAACAAGATTGAACTAACATGTTGAACTACCTCATGTCTACTAACTATTAAAACCGAATTATATTGTATATGCGTATGTTATATTCAACTATACAAACATGCAACATGTAGCTATATGGATGAATAAACCTAGTATTGAACTAAACATGATTGATCACATGATGAATTCTAAGCATGAACATTACATAAATAGAAGTAATGACTATATAAGAACTAAGCATATAAATATATGAAACTATAGTCTAACATAATATGCAATTTAATTTGGTGATCAACAATGATGCAAAACATTATAGATGAACATAAGGTGATGCGGGTAATTTTGGATAGAGAATAATGGTGGAAAAGAATGGCATAATGTGCCACAAGATGATACAAGATTAACTATATGGGTGGTGGCGACGTTCGCGACACAAAACGGTTTGAACAGATTATAGATTGGTTCTGGACAGACCGGACGGTTTTGGTTGCTGCGCGATGCTCACTCAACGAAATCACGATCCGCCAATTGGGTTAGAAACTAGACATACAGAGGTAAAATCTCACCAAAGGGTTTTGGATAAGTCTTACCGAGTCAACGGGAAAAGATCAGACAAGATAGACATTCTGCAGATTGAATCTGGACATCCGCGGAAAGCACGTCGGAGACGGATCAATTCCCGCCAAACGGCTACATGGATCAAGGTAAAAATTTACAGGGGTGTTTATATATACCTAAGGCATAACTTGACCAAAGGGATTGATGATAGACTCACCGGATCAACTATAAAGGAGGTGATAATGCCAAGCTATTGTTTCTGTAATCAAATCTGGACATGAACAGCAGCACAAAGAAATTTGATTTCCCGGAGATTGGACCATTGGATTGCCTTCAAATTTTGTGGAGATGATCTTGACAACATTATCTAGGATCTCACCGAATGGATCTTGAAAAGGAGGTCCGAGCTGACAGGGGCGTTGATCCAATCTTGATGCACGTGCAGAAAATCTGGGTGCAAACAGCATGTTAGTATTTGGCAATTTCCCGATGATTGCACTGTTGGATCTTCACCAAATTTTGCAGAGGGGTAGAGGGAAAGGTTAAGAACAATTTCACCGAAGGGATTTTCCAAAAGATGTTCGAGGCAACGGGAATTGGCAAAATACTGAGGTGGGACATGCTGTTCAGGAACTACACGGGAGCAAAGAGGGGGGTGGCGGCTGTTTAGAGGGGTTGGGGGCTAGGGTTTCGTGGGAAAAGAGTGTGGGGGAGTGGGGAAAAGGTGGGAGGGGTGTGGGGTATTTATAGGAATGTTAGGGGAAAGAGATTTAGGTCAAACCCTATTGGAAAAGAGGTGGCGACGCATGCTGCGCTACGCAGCACTCGCCGGAGTGGCTGCTCAAGGGAGGAATGAGACGGCGGGATGCCGGGTGGGGATGAGCCTGGATGGCGGCCATAAAGGAAAGGAGGAAAGAAAAGGAGAAACCAAAATAAAAACAAAGAACAGTAGAGCGAGATTGAATATCAAACAAACTCCGAAAATTCTGAGAAAAACTCTGGAGACATATTTCAAATTGAAAAGCAAATCAAATTCAAGTTGGATGAATTAAAATTAACTCTGGAATTCCAATTAAGCTTTAATTAATTAGAGAATAAAAACAAAATTTTTCAGCTCTGATTTTTGATAAAAAGATTTTAAAAAGCTCTGAAAATCAGGATGTTACACTAGGTGGCACAAAACCGTCACTCAAGCTTAGAGCCCGCACATGCTCACGTGTTTTAGTCGATGTGAACGCTGTTCATGTACGTGTCTAGTGTTACAAAATATCTTTTAGTTTATAACCATAACCTTATTATAGCAACCATACAAGTAATGTTGTGACGTGTGGTGTTATGTTTTATAAATATCTCATTTCATCTACTATTACAAAAAATTCATCCGGAACAGTTCATCTTAAATGGTTCCATGGATCTGTCTCATACGTCTATCATCTCATACGGTTGTTTTCACCCAAACCTTCTATGATGACTCTCCTGTCGATAGCAGGGTCTCTCTTGATAAGTCACTACAGATGGTTCCGCCGAGCTGTCTCAGATGACTATCATCTCAGACGATTGTTTCACCCAAACCATCTCTGATGACTTTCCTGTCGATAGTAGGGTCTCGCTTGACAAGTCATCATAGATGGTTCACAAGAAGAGTCATCTGTGATGACTTAAGGCAGCACAGACGATTTTTCTCCGAACCGACTCTGATGATTTATCACAGGCGGTTCTGCTCATACCCACTGTGATATGTTCCATCATCACAGACGACTGGCCCTTGACCTGTCTATGATGAGGGTCATCACAGATGAGTGGCAACTCCACCTGTCTGTGATCACTTTCCTACAAGGAATTTTAGACTTAGGGCTTTTCACATCCCGCGCTCAGTTAGTCAAAAAAACCAATCTCACGGGCCACCGAAGTGCCCTGTCCTCCCTTAGGGCCATCGCTGATGCTTCCTCCTCCCCGAGCGCCATCTCTGACACCTAGTCGTCATCAACTGCCGTCGTTGGAGCCTCCTCCTCCTAGAGTGCCGCCGCCAACCCATCCTCCTCCCCGAGCACCGCCGCCAGAGCATCCTCATCCCTAAGCGCCACTGGTGTCGCCGCCTCCTCCTCGAGAGAGGTAAGCCCTCCCTCTCCCTCTCCTGAGCCCCCTTCCCAAGCCCTCCTCAAACCCCTTCCCCCAAGCCCCCTCTCCTCAGACGGTCAAGCCCCTAGAACCCTAACCCCAACCCTAGAGCCCCTCCCCTAACCCTAAACCTAGAATGGAGCCCCTCCCTCTCTCCTCGGCCAAGCCCCCCTTCGTATATATTCAAATGGAGGTAACTGTGTAGCTTGGAATGAAAGTGACAAAGTGCCTAGCAAGAGGACTAAATCGGTTGCAATGTTTTCCCTTGGAAGTATTCCAATCCTAATGAAACAAGGTGTCGTTGCAATGTTCAATGCGTTGAGATCGTTCTTGAGAATTCCAGTGAGTTCCAGTGATTGCTTATGTGTTGATTTTAAGATGGCGTTGTTTCTGCAATCAATTGTGGAGATAAAATTATGCGAATAATAATAAAAATAGAAAATAAATTGTGTAAAATAAAAATAGAGATTGCTAATATTATGAAGGATAGGCTTAGGAGTGAGTTTCACCTATAGATTAGAATATTAGCATATGGATCACTGGCATAAATATTGTAGCATCGAAAATCAAGATAAACAATTGAGTTGACGACATGTTCATGATTCACCTATGCTGACATCCGTCTATTCATAAAATCTATTGTCCAAAACTGGTACCGACATCCGCCGTGTCACTAGAATTATTAAGGTGTGAGCCAAACCAATGCTTAAATCATTGTGACTGTGTCAAGTCTCCCTAGACTCTCCTCATGGTTCTCTCCCCCTCGCATCGTTGTCACTTTCACTTCGAAGGTCGCACAAGTCCTCCCTAATGTTCCCCTTGGGCGCCTATTGTCAAGATGATCATACGTGACAAACATATAGATGGATCGAGATACAAAATAAACATGATCCAATACAAATATTCTTTAATCTAGTAAGCTAATTCTCCTCTTAGAGCCTATAGGGGACTACTCACAATGCATAGAAATTACCAAGATCAAATCAAGAGAAACATTGCAACAAGGAGATACAAGGAACAAGTACTTATATTAAAATACTTAAACTGTATTACAACCTTACTTCTTGGCAATAGTAATGGAGAGAGTAAAAATATTATGGTAGCTATGATAGTGGCTCCATGAGATTCCTCCATCTCTTCTCCTTCCTCTCCTCATCCTCCGGTCTCCCCTTTGCTTCCCCCTTTTGCCACACCCTTTTGCCGCTCCCCATTTCTTTTCTCTTCTCCTCTTATATAAATCAGAGGTGTTATTTAGGGTTTTCTGGAATAACCATCGTAATTCTCCTCGAGATCCCTTAACAAAGAATGGTTGGTTTGATGTGGCGGTGCCGTACACCAGTGGTACGACTGCATGGTACAGGCAGTGCCAGCCATACCATTGGTCGTCTGGCCTACTGGTAGCTCCGTTCAGGATTTTGTTTCTTCATGGGCGCTCCCCTTGACGAATAGTTTCCATATATTGACAAACTCGCACATCTTTATCTCTCTCACGAGATGAATAATGAGATGTACCACAATATCAAAAAACACGGAGGGAAATAAATCTCAAGATGGCATAGATTTACCACCACCCATGCCCACAGAGCATCCGATCCAAGGAGGTCAATGACCTTCTAGGAAATTGTGGGAAAGAATTGGCCAACATTATGATTGTCTCTCGGATATTTACAGGCAAATCCCTCTAATAGCAACACGAAGCATCTGTGTCATTAGCACATGACAATCATGAGACTTCATGCCAATTAATGTTAAATTTTGCATCCAACAAGTTTCTTGATGTTGGTGGAGTAAGGAAGGAACTTTCACACTATTCAAGCATTAGGAAAGTTTGGTTTTCACGGTCTTGAACAGAGTGTAACATGCAGGGGGAGGAATGTTTGGCCTTTATTGTTTCTATCGGTGCTAACTCAGGTCTAATGCCCATACTGATCAAGTCAAGCCGTGTCTTCAGACCATCCTTTGTTTTATCAGGAGTGTTTAGTAAGAGACCAATCAAGCTATCATATATATTCTTCTCTATATGCATGATGTCGATGCGGTGGCGAACTTATAGGTGCTCCCATTAAGATAAGTTCCAAATATTGATCTCTTTTTTCAGATATCCTTCCTCAATTTATGTTCCTTTGCGAGCACAACATTCACATCCTCAACCATGACATTGACTTATTTCATGGTTAAAGGCTTTGGAGCCGAATCATCCTCAATCACTATGTCAAACTCTTCCCTCATATTGCGGCATGGGTGATTTCTTCGCAAGAACCTACGGTGCCGCATGTACACGGTCTTGCACGAGTTCTTGAGATACACACAAGTGGTATCATCCAAGCATTGACCACAGACTTTGGGTCATTTTGTAGTTTGTTCTGACAGGTTACCATAGGCAGGATAATCATTGATGGTGCAGAATAGCAAACTGCATAAGATAAGTTGTCTCTATGGTCTGCATCTCATACCTCTACACCTTCGTTCCACTGTGTTTTTAGTTTTTCCATCAATAGTGATAGGTACACATATATGTTTTTTCCAGGTTGTTTCAACCCTTGGATAAGCATAGCCAATAAGATGAACTTAATTTCATTTCATACACAACCAAGAAGAAAGGTTGTATATACATAGAGCCACCAGCCAAGTACTATGTCGGCTGCTCATGCTATCAAATGGATTCATTCCGTTAGTACTCAATCCAAACCTAACTTCCGCGAATCCAAACCAAGAGTTGGAAAACTACCTATCGATGTTTCTCCACTGGATGGAGTCAACCGGGTTTCTTAGCATTCCATCATCCTTACGATCCTCTCACGTGACATCGCATCAGTTTCACATATCTTGGATTCGCATACAAACGCTTCAAATGGGAAATAGAGGAAGATACCACACGACCTTAGCCAGAGTTCGTCTCCTCGTTGCCCTTCGGGTCATCATCCTGATCATTCTTACGCTGCTTGTATCGAGATGTCTTGTATATTGGACACACATACAAAGTCTCGTACTTTGTACAGAAGATGATACAATCATTCCAACAAGCATGTATTCTTTCTATTTCCAATCCCAGGGGATAAAGAACCTTCTTGGCTTTGTAAGTGCATGTGAGAAACTTGTTTCCCTTCGGAAGCATGTCTGCCATTAGTCATAACAACGTCGTAAAATTTTGGTCGAACCAACCATTGTTTGCCTTGATTTGTGCAATTCAAGAATGGATGAAAACCTTGTGTATTTTGCCTTACAACCTGGGAACAAAGGTTTCTCCAAGTCCTCTATCAGGACAAGAATTTATCATATTATCTCCTATCAAGGTCGTTCCCTTTTGCATCGCACAATATCTAATCCATATAATTATCATTGGGAAGCATATCGTCATCATCATGATTAGATTCTGAATTGACATCATCTGGCATATTCTGCTCTTCGCCACTTCATCACTTCATCGGCCCTCTTTATATTTACCTGCTCTTTGACGTGACTGGCCCAGTGTGTATAACCATCTGCCAAACCCTTTGAATCAAATGACCTTTTATCTGAGCTGGGTTCTTCAACATTTTCTCATTCCTACAGTGAAAGCATGGGCGACGGGCAACACATAATTCAGTCCACTTTCTCAAGATATCCTCCTACGCCGCTCTTATAAATTCATTCACACCACTAATGTACTCTTTGGTCACACGGTTCACATCATGCATCCAGTTTCGATCCATCGATGCTATGGCACATATAAACACTAACTTAGTGCTACACATGGTTTAGTTACTCATAAATATACTAAGTAAGAGTGCATACACTATTTTTTCATACGATCCTAGATCTTAACCCTAAACTAGCTATAAATATACAGTTCCCTTTTAGTAAGTTTTAGATTTACACCCTAAACTTTCTTACATGCTAAATCTACATAATCTTCTCTACAAAAACTAGTTCTAAATAATTTAAACCATCTTTCTTCCTCTCTTTTAGCTAGAGTAATAAATGTAAACCAATTAGAGAACCAATTTACTAATATTAGATCACCCCCAACTCAACAACTCTTCCATATCTGGTCTCTTTCCTCCAAATCGCCCCAAAATCGTCAGTCCACAAAACATCAGCCGCCGTGAGCCCAATAGATCTGGGAAACCCTAAAAGATCTATCTAAAATTTGTTTGTTATAGGTGGGAGAGTCATCACAAACGGTTCAGTCACTCGAACCGTCTATGATGACACATCATCGACGGTTTAGTTAACAATCGTCTGTGATGTCTACTCACAAATGGTTGGTGAACCGAGCCATCTGTGATGACTCATCTCAGACGGTTCATGTGAGAAACGTCTGTGATGTGGACACTCATCACAGACGGTTCATGTCTTGACCTGTCTATGATGACTCATCATAGACGAGTACTCCGGTTCGATGAGTACCCGTCTGTGATGACTTGTCATCCTAGACCCTGCTCCCGGGTGAAAAGTCATCACATACGATGAATATTGAGGAGACATAGGAAGAGAATGGCATGAGACGGTGGAGAAAGATAGAGGAGACGGATGCACTGTTTGACGATTTTAATTTTGACGGATAAAATCAAATGAAAATACAAAATATGAGATTAAATGTGTCATTTGAGCTATTAATTATATTGTTTAATGGTACTAATGTGACAGAGTGGCACGACAGAAGCATTGCAGCGGTCCATATGATATAAACATAATTTACAAACTCGAATTACAACATAAGT